>PVIH01011154.1:0-70828 GCA_004025045.1 Sigmodon hispidus | reverse complement strand
AAAAATGATCAGATGTGGTGGGAGGGGGAAGAGACCTTCAATAAGGATATACAGGGATGGAAAAAAAATTCAGAGGGAAAGCTGAACACAAAGAAAATATATGTGTAGTAATCTTATTTGAATTTCCACCCTTGATAAGCCATGCTTATGATTATTATCCTCTGTATAGTTATTGTTAACTCTTCAGCATTTTTTTAAAAAATTCTTTTTACTGTGTTTTTGATAAATACAAAATAAAGAAGAAAAAAAAAAACATTTGAAATGGTCCATTAAGAAGAAATACACTAGCCTGATAAGATATACTTACTGGTGCAATAGCAGCATGAATTACTGTGGGAGTAGCCACTTTCTGGTTGTATCTAAGGTTCATTCCATGAAAGAAAGCTAATATCTGGTACTGTTGAAAGGACCAAGTAGTTGTGGTTAAATAGGTCACAGGCTCTATGCAAGAACCTACTACTATTATTCTGCTAAATGGATATAGGATTTAAATGACTCCTAATAACTTTGATGTAGTCATAAATTCAAACCCTCATCAGAGAAGTATTTTCTTGAAGCTGATTATAATTAATACAGAGATTATAATTAAGACAGAGACATTCAACTGGTCAAGGTGCAGAAAAAAAAAAAAGACTATAAAATGCTCGACCTCAAATGGGATGTCCACGTCACACTTGTCCTCACAAGGCATAGGTATATTCATGGAAGAAGGGGTAAAAGCACTGCATGGACTAGAGGTAGTGGAAAACATAGAAAAGAGTGTTTTCCAGACACATCAGGGCAATTGCAAATATAAACTCAAAATGATTGTGAGACCTCACACACAATCTGTGCAAACTTTAGCCAGACAAAATCTAGGTAAAAAGTGTGAAAGAAGGAAAAGAAATACATCATTAGCTAAGGAGCTTTTAGCACTTGATAGCTCTTGGGAGAGGAAGAGTCAATTTTCTTTAACAATATGACACCTAGTGGGTCAACCACATGCCAGGGCAGATCCCACTCTGAAGACTAGCTGATCAGCATAAGCTGGACTCAATGGGTAAGACAGATGATAGATAGATAGATAGATAGATAGATAGATAGATAGATAGATACAGATAAAAATAGACAGAGAAAGATAAATAGAGAGATAGATAGAGAAAGAGAGAAAGAGAAAGAGAGACTGAAAAGTCTAAGTCACGTGTTAAAAAATGGAAGGAAGGCTATGAGAGGAGTTGAAGAGGTAAAATTTTTGAAATACATTATATAAAATTCTTAAAGAATTAATTAAAGTGTTTAAATACAATTTAAAATGCTTAACATTTTAAATTACAGAATTGGGGAAAACGTACAAGAGAGAAACACAACTACAAGAAAAATGGTAACAAACAAGTTGTCCAACTTGGTTGGATGGAACAATATGCAAAAGAAAAGAAAAGAGAAAATAAATAGGTAATGTAGGATCAAAGTGCTCAAGGCCCATCACTCATCTCGTACTACTGTGTAGTTTCCTTAAAATATGTGCATTGAAATTTTGCATAGGCTGTGATATTCACAGATGAGCTATAAAATATAAATTCTTCATGTTGGCAGACTTTAAAAATGAAAGGAAGAGAGTCCTAAGGCACAGAGAGTAGTTAGGCTATTCTGTGAACTCCCAAGTGTGAGTGAACAGGACCTGGAAGAAAAGCTGTAGCCATAGATATGGAGGTAAATCAAGAAAGTGCAGAGACTCCCAACATAAACCCAGCCACACTGAACTTGATAGAAGATAAAGTGGAAATGCCCTCCAACACATTGGCACAGGTGACCACTTCCTAAATATAACACCAGTAGCACAGACACTAAGAACAACAATCAATAAGGGGGACCTCCTGAAACTGAGAAGACTCTGTAAAGCCAAGGACAAAGCAACAGCCTAAAGAATGGAAAAAGATTTTTACCAACCCTACAAGTGACAGAGGACTGATCTCTAAAATATATAGAGAACTCAAGAAAATAGAACCCAAAACCTTGAATAACCCAATCAAAAAATGGAGTTCAGAACTAAAAAGGGAATTCTCAGCAGAAGAATTACAAATGGCTGAAAGGCACTTGAAAAAGTGCTGGACATCATTAGCCATCAGAGAAATGCCAATCAAAACAACTTTGAGATACCACCTTACATCTGTTAGATTGGCTAAGATAAAAGACACTGATGACAGCCTATGCTGGACATGGTGCAGAGCAAGGGGAATACTACTCCATTGTTGGTGGGAGTGTAAGCTTGTTCACTCTGGAATGCACTATGGTGGTTTCTCAGAAATCTGGGAATTCATTTCCCCAAGGACCCAGCAATACCACTTCTGGGTGTATACCTTAAAGAGGCACATTCACACTCCAAAGGCATTAGCTCAACTATGTTCATAGCAGCATTATTTGTAATAGCAAGAACCTGGAAACAACCTAGATGTCCCTCAACTGAAGAATGGATTAACAAACTGTGGTACATCTACACAATGGAGTACTACTCAGCAGTAAGAAAAAAATATCCTAAAATTTTCAGGCAAATGGATGGATTTGGAGAATATTCTCCTGAGCGAGGTATCACAAACCCAGAAAGATAAACAGGGGTTGAACTCACTCATTAGTGGACTCTAAACAAACAAAAACAAAACAAACAAACAAAAAAGCAAAACATGTCCAAGCTGCAAACCACAACCACTGAACAGCTTGGGATCAGAAACACCTTGGACTGACTCCTTGGATCCCACTCCCATAGAGGAACACCTGACTTAGTCTTGATGTTGAGGGGAGAAAACTGGACCTGCCAGGAACTGAGACTGAACTAAGCAATATTGGGACTGTGAGACCTTGGGACCTCCTGCCCGGGGGGGGGGGAGAATGGGGAGATGTGGAGAAGAGAGAATGACCTGATGTGGTGGGAAGGGGAAGGGACCTTGAATAAGGATATACAAGGATAGAAAATGTGACTTCTTCATTCATAACAATAAAAAAATAAGGAAAAAAAGTAACTTAAAATACTAAAAAAAAAAAAAATAAAAAAATTACAGGTAGCTAAGGAAAAGAAGAGTAAAGGGAATTTCTCAAGTGTTCAAAGAAATGCAGATGTTGTGTCTTGTCTAGGAAATAGCAGGTTAAGAAGGGAGGCTTTGGTTGGTAATTTAAAGAATGGCATGCAGGCTAATTGTATCAATAATGTAGAGCAAAGTGTGCGAGCGGCAGCTGGTGACATTAGTGCAATTAATTTAAACTCGATTTCTGGTCATTTTTAAGTAACTGTAAAAAGAGGAAGAGCATGCCAGCACTTCTATTTCCACCAGGTGTGCGTTTTGACCTATGGTTCTCAAGCAAAATAGTTCAGTTTGTCACTCCACTTTATCTCTTCCCATATTGAGCAGCCTAGTACATCCCTGGACTTATAAAATATAGTGATTAGCATTTTCTCTAATGAGAACCTACAGTATTTGGTTGACACAGGGATACCCAACAGGTGAAAAGCATACTAGATAGATTCAGAATTTCCACTGTTCATCGCCTTATATTTGGAGTTTTCTTGGCAAAAAGTATCCCTTGAATCTGAATCTATTAGCAGTAGGAGAGAAACAATTGCTGGTAACTGAATGCATAGTATCCTGGGTGTTGGAAAGAGGGTGGACGAAAAGAAAATTGTTTTCTCTTAGATCTTTTCTTTGCAATGATTTTTTTCTTTAAAATTAAAGGTGTCTCACTAACAAGTTGCCAATAATTTTTCACATTATACTAATATAGGGCATTTTGTCAGATCTGGATCCTTTTGGACTCTGTCAACACTTGAAGCCCCATAGTTTGCTGAAATAGCTCAACAAGTAAGCTTCCTTGTATGTTTGTTTTTCAGTAGCAAAAAAAACCCAAATATGCCTTACAGAGTATATATATCCATTATATACCCAGAAGCAGACTGAAGCACACATCATACAAGCATTTGAGCCCCATCCCCACTCACTCAACAGGACAAATAGGACCATGCCTATTTTCCAAAGATATCTCCATAGCAACAAGAGCAATTGCAACACTCAATGTAGAAATCACTGAAACATTCAAGACCTTGTATGATCTGCTATGCTTAGAGTTTCAGGGTTTCTGCCTATTGGAGTAATTATTTCCAAAGTCAGAGTTTCGACACAATGTTTATTTTGACAACAGTCTAAGTCTCTGTAAGAGCTCTAGGGCTGCCCTATCTGGTACTGCCCAGCAGTTTAGAGAATGCCTTTCTGGACTATCACATAACCCCCTTTCATCGTGGGCCCCTTTTGCTTCCACAGACATCCACAGCTTAGGTTCCTGCACACAACAAATCCATTTAAAGGTAAGTGACCTGATCCCTTCTATTTTAATTTTAATACTTCAAAATTGTAGATCAGATTTCCAAGAAATTCCCCATGGCAAGAGTGAAAGTATATCCCTCATACTATCACCATTTCTTTGTCTTTCTTTTGATCTGAACTACTGTGCTTAAATCTCAAATGAACCAAAGTTTCATATACTTTGAAGAAATGTTCTTTTAGGGGACATTTGAGATTAAGTCACTCTGAGAATTAAACCATAGTTAAAAGAAGAACGAATAGACTCTTTAGCCAAGGCCAGCTATGTGTCTGGGCTCTCAGCCTACAATTAGCAGTATAAGTGTCTTTTTTTTTTTTTTTTTTTTGAGCCTCTGGGGCACACACAGAAAAAAACAAAAAATGCAAGAAATAAGAGATTCAATAAAAAAAAAACGCAAGAAATAAGAGATTCAAGAAGTCTGTAAGCAAATGAAAAGAGAAGAAAGTACAGATGAGGTTAAACCATCATATCTGTTGAGATCTGCAAGGTCAAGTTTGCTGAACTGCCCTCCAGATATGTTGTTCATGGGAGTGAAGTGAGCCCAAAGGTGACCAGGCCTGATGAATTTCCTTCTGAACCAGGATTCTCTAATGCTCATAAAACCATCTTCAGTGTTTCACCCAGATTGTTGACTCTTGGAGAGGTCAAGAGGGGAGAGCAATTACTAGAAAACTGCAGAATAGCTGTTCTTCTACCATGACCTGTAGATCTGTCATTAAAGAAGTTTCCCAACTATTCTCAACAACTCTCTCTCTCTCCCTCTCTATCTTAATTTGATATTTCTATAAAACTATCTGCATTGAGTTAAACATTTTCATTGACTATTAGCTACCCTTGAAGTATTAAAAACTAAGACTCAGCAAACATGGAATTGTATGATATATGTTCAGCTATGATAACAATAAGTTAAAGAAATAGTTCTTTGTTTGAGTGAGAATTGTCCTTTTAACATAAAATCACTTTTAGTTCTAGTTTATCTATGTTAGTGCTTGAGGAGCATACCTAGGGCCATCCACATGTATGCTAGGCAAGTAGTCAAATGCTGTACCACTGGCTGATAACCCCAAACCAGCAATTTTTCATCAAAACAATAAATCTTATAAAAGCATATGTTGTCAACCAGGTATGCTACTACCACCTTCTCAAATAAGTTTTAGTGTTACCACCATTGTTTTATTTCTGTCCAAATTTCCCACAGAAGAACCAAATAACAATTCATATTTCATATGAACATTGTCCTTGAGGTTTTGAAGATAATTGGGGTGAAAATCTACCTACGATTTCAAACTTCTATAAATCAAGGCAGATAGCATTTGCTAAGAATAGATCTAATAATATTGAGCAGTTCCACTTATCTCAATCATTTGAGTGCTAATTACATGGAAGATTTTAGAATTTGTTTTATTTTTAATATATAGGGAAATTCTAGAAGGTACATGTCTCCACCAACAATGACTGTTAGACTTGCAGCATTTATTCTGATAACTACTCAGATTCTCACTTTTGCCTTTCCTCCCCCTCCTTCTGCTTCTGCGATACTGGAAAAAAGAAACAAAAAATATAAGTAGGCAGGTAGAGAGGAGTCTGTAATGGAGACATCTTTTATTATTGAAATAGGATAGGGCTATATCTGTTTATAAGTTGGATTAAAGAAGTCTGGATAAAATCATAAGTAAGATTTTCAACATCTGCCTAACTTCTGCAATGTCAATGGCTTCTATTTATTTGTGTTATGTTCACTGCCAACATCATCAGTTACCCAAATGCAGGTAGATTACCATTTATGTTGAAGGACATATTTAGCATGTGGCAGTGCATCTGGATGCTGACTCCAGCTCTTTCCTCTATCTAGAAAATAAGGTAGAAGAGTTTAGCAACTTCTTAATAGGAGGTCTCAGTTCTGGAGAATCAATGTCTTAATATTCACCCTTCTCTGCTGTTTTAAAAAAGTTGTATTAAATAAATAGTTCTGTCATATTGTTCTTGACACATTCTTTTATCACAACTAAGAAATATAAGCTCATTACATTAGACTATAATCAGAAGCTCACCCTCTCAGACAGTTAAAAGAACTATAATTCAGTAGGGTAATTGGGCAAGATTAAAAATTTTCTATTTCAAAATGATGTGACAGCAGTTCTGTTGCAAGGAACATGCTTGCTATCCATGGATATGCATCTAAAGTCTCCTAACACCTAATTACAAAGTTACTGCAATTGCTTCTACTGAATCTCCACAGTGATTATAACAGTTCAGTGTAATTAGGGCATCCATATGGTATAAAACTAAGCAGCGAACAGCAACAACAAAAAGAAATGCCAAGCATGATGGCCCAGGCTTGTCATAAGAAGTATTATCTATGAGAAGTTTGAGGCAAGAGGATTCTTAGTTCAAAGGCCAGTCTGAGATAGAGTTAAGTGGGTTTAAGGCTAGAACGGGTGACTTAGTGAGACCGTACCTCTAAATAACAAGTAACGGGAGCTCTGGAGACATAGGACAGTGCTAGAAATTTGTGTAACACATGTGAAGCCCCAAGTTCAATACAGTACCAGAAAACTGAGTGATAGAAATATTTTCCTATTAATTGGAAAGATCTTCAAAGTGTGTTATGTCTTAAGAAAGCTGAGCAGTGACATAGGACTTTTTTCTGATATATATGTTTAGAGTGTGTGCATGAACATATATGTAAACAGATATGTATGTGTCTTTATCTTATCTGTAGGGCCTTTCTATCCAGTTCTAATGGACAACAAGGAGCAATGTCAATAGACTAGTACATCCAGATGATGCTCCATCAGATTCAGCAGGCCTGGCTTGCTACACAGGATGTGTACTAAGGGCCAAACTTCTCCACATGACTTTGAAGATTTGTTTCTATTTCTGTGAAGAATTGAGATTTTCATTGAAATATCACTGACTTTGTAGATGGTTTTTGTTAGAACACACATTTCTTACAATGCCAATCTTATCAATATATGGTCATAAGGTGTTCTTCCATCCTCTAGTGTCTTCTTCATTTTTTCCCTTTCTTCAGTGCTTTAGTAGAATTCTGCATTGGATCCAGGGTCCTGAGCTTTTTATAGTGTGATTTTTAGAATTTCTGCTTCAATCTCATTAGTTTCTATAGAACCACTTAAACTATTTATTTAATCTTGATTTAACTTTAATGCATCTAAAATTTACCCATTTCTTTTAGATTTTCCAGTCTCATGGAATATAAATTTTTAAGTTATAGCCTCATAATTTTCTGGATTTCATTATAAGGTCTCTCTTCTCATCTCCAACTTCATTAATTTGCAGTTTTTCTCTTTTGTTTCATTTTGTTAATAGTTGGTCATTCTTACTTATTTTTCAAGAATTAATTTTAATTTTGCTTTGTTCTTTGTATCTTGAATTGCATTATGAAGTTGTTTTTGATATTATTCTGATTTTTTAATGTAGGCATTTAGAACTACAAACTTCCCTGTTAGAACTGTTTATGTTTCATTAAAAATAGAATAAATTTGTGTTAAACAAGTGCTTTAAAATTTATTTTAAACTTATTTAAAAATACTATACATGTTACAACAGACTCTATAAAAATATAGGAAAGTAAAAGGGGTAGAAAATACTAAATGAGAATTGCAAATTCAAATATGATGGCCAGGAATCTTATTTTATTTGTAACCAATAAGTACTTTATACCATATATCTAAACACTTTTCACACAAACAGCTCTATTTAATATCAGAACACATTTAAGTCTTCACATTCTGTAATTTGGAAAGGCCCTAATTTTAGAAAATATGAGTGACTAATACTTGCTAAGTCTCCAATAGTCTTCAAGCTATCAATTTGATAGCTTAATATTTGTTAAGTGGTGATTCTATGCTGACATGTTCTAATTATTTTACATAAGCTTTTCTATTGACATATAACAAAAGTTAAACTATTGTTTCTATTTTACAGATAAATAAATTAAGATACAGAGGAGCTAAGTGAAATGACCTTTTTTGTTTTAGATGAAAATGGCTGTATTAATTGCAGCAGCATTGTATACATGTGTTGTGTATTATTAGAGATGCCAATATTAAATCATGAATACCAGGGAGCAGTGATGACTTTGTAAATAACTCCAGGATACTCAGTGCCTACAGCACACCAGTAGAACATACTCGTTGTGGGTTTTTGTCTAACATTAGACATGTAAAACCTTCTTGTGCCCAGGGTGATATAAATCTGGAAATCTCAATGCCCCAGTAATCTGATAATTAGTGTTGCTACAAGGTCTGCAAAAGAAGGCAACTTATCAAAACATCAAGATGGAATTCTTATCATGCTGACCCCTCTGCACCTCCTTGAACTTCACTGTCAACGATGCCGAGAAGTATGACCTGGCGGGTCCTTTTCCTCTTTTCTTCTATTTAATTTAAAATAAACTGTTTTCATATAACATATTCTGATTATGATTTCCGCTTCCTCTACTCATCCCAGTTCCTTCCACTTCCCCCCTACTCAGATCCACAACCTTCCTCTCTCAGAAAACAAATATTCAACTACAGAATAAAATAGAATAAATAAAAAACAAATCAGAATATGACAGAACAACCAAGAAGAAAAAGGGCCCGAAAAAGCAGAAGACACACACACACACACACACACACACACACACACACACACACACAGAAATCCCATAAAAACCTCAAAACCAGAGGCCATCATATATACATTAGAAAGGGAAAGTGCTTTGACTTACCATTATAAGACAAATAGAGTCCAAAGGTGTTGCTAAGTTCATTTTTGTTTTGGCCATCTGCTGGGCATGTTCATTTGCAAGTGATTATCAATTTGAGATAGCTTTTGAGTTAATGATGGATGCATATGTCCTCATCTCCTTTCAGCTCTAGGACCCCATCTGATGTAGAACATACAGGCCCTATATGTGCTGCTTCAGTCTATGAGTTCATGTGTATGTCTTGTTTTTAGAAGACCTTGTTTCTTGGAGTACTGAAGCCCCTCTGGCTCCTAAACTCTTTCCCCACCTCTTCTAGAGAGTTCTCTGGACCTCAAAGGGAGGAATTTGATGGTGGCACCTCATTTAGGTTTTAGTGTTCCAAGGTCTCTCACTCTCTGAACATTGTCTGGTTTGGGTCTCTGTAATTGTTCCTATCTGCTACAGGAGGAAGCTTCTCTGTTGATGACTGAGCAAGACACTAACTATTAAATAGCAAAATTTATAAAGACTTATTTATGTCACATAATTTTAGCAGTATTTGGTCTCTGTCTTACCTAGTTTCAAGCTCTTGACCACTCCAACAGTGGTGGGTATGTGTTCCAACTCATGAGATGGGCCTAAACTCAAATCAGATATTGGTTGGTTCCTCCCAAAAGTTTTGTGCCATTATTGTACCAGTGTAGCTTGCAGGCTGGCCAATCTTGTAGATCAAAAGGTTTGTAGCTGGGTTGGTGTTTATGTTTCTTTTTGGGTAGCCTGCAGAGTACCTTCTAGTTCCATGAATACTAGTCCATAGAGGTAAAAGCTCTAGGCAGGCACCAGCTCAACTCTTTGATGCTCATTTGAGTGTGTAGGTGTTGTCTCCAGCAGTAGTTTGTAGAGAGCCAGGAATAGCCCTGGCAATAGCCTGGGTTGTTTGAAGGTTCCTACGGGACCCCTTTTCCTCAACTCAATTAAATGTAACCTATTATGGATACTGGAAGCTTCATTTGGTGACAAGAAATGTCCATTTAGAGCTCCATCTTCCCCACTATTTAGTGATCTCATTTAGATCACCTTCATATATGTATATATCCTAGGAAGCTTCTACTGCAATAGGTTTCCATACAATGCCTCAGTGGCCCTTAGCATCCCCCCAAATCCCTCTCTTATCCTCTTTCATTTCCCTCTCTCTTTGACTCTCCCATTCCTGGGCCCCCTCCTTACCCATGTATTTTATATCCTGAGGTCTCTAAAATCTATCCCACCTCTAACTTTCTATGAACTCTGTAGAGTGATGAGATAATGGACTCCCTGTAGAGATTTCTTAATTGTCACCTAGACTTTTCCTTAGCCTCCAGAAAATATGAAACAGTGAATGTATCCAAGGTACCACAACGTAAAATGAGTGTTAGTCTGAAAAATATATTATAAAAATTTTTATATTTGAATGAATTAAATGTCTTATATATATATACTATGTAATTTGTCTTATGTATTATCTCTAGTTATTGGATTATATTAGATGTTTTAACTTTTTTGTTGTTAACTTTTTATTTGTTATATTTTTTGCTTTGAATTTTTTAACTTAATTTTAAAATCTGGATTATTATGTATCGAACTATAAAATGTAAATTTGTTTTATAAGTGGTTTCTTTATACTTTCAGTTATTACCTCTTTTTCCTCGTAATTTTTATCCTAAAAATAACACATATAAATTCACATATGAATTTATGTGTTAACTTGCCCCATAAAAATCAAAGGAAGGGAAATGTTTTCTATAATCACACGAGTCAGCAATACTTCTAAAGTTTTATCCCGTAAAAGCACTGAATATCTATAATGTCAATTGATTTCAGGGCCTGGAAATTGTCAAACAATGGCCAGACATAGGACCTTGTGTTTAATTTTACTATTCATACTGATTGACAACAGTGAAGCCTGTTTTTGTGACCACTACCCATGGACTCATTGGTCCAGCTGTTCTAAGTCCTGCAATTCTGGAACCCAGAGCAGACAGAGGTAGGTATGGGATATTAACACTTTGTGTTCTAAGGGATCACAAGAATGGATCAGTAATAGCAAATAGATCACACTATGTAATAAAGGACAACTATTTCTCAAATGAGAACTTGGAACTTGAGACAGAATTTTAGTTCTGTCCCACACGAAGTTAAAATGAAATCTACTTTTACTCTCTAAGTAAAGGATTTCAGAGAAACTTGATTAAGAATCTATGCAGTGCTTTTAGTTTTTTTCCAGTTAGTACATAACTCTGCTTGTCTATAGTTAGTGAGTTAATTACAGATAACTTGATAGTCATTAAAGAGAGTCTAACAGGACCTTGGCTGAGCAGCACTGCTAGCCACTTGTTAAGTTTGTGGCATTTTCAAGATGGCAATGAGGCTGCGCTAGTATCTAATTATTCAGTCTTTTCACAACTCAGACTACTCACCTACACCCCTTGCCTGTATCTATTAATGTTCTGTACAGTGAAATTGTCCACATGATGTAAGAGAGAAAAGCATATTTCATAGAATAATTTTAGAAAAGTATTTTTTATGAATTCCAATAAATTTACTAATGAACTTGCAATAAATGGTCCATGAAGTATGAGATAAGACTCTACTCCTCAAGAATTCTCCTGTAGTTCTCAGTTGACAGCCAAAGAGAGCATGATATAGTCCATTTCTTTCAATTCTGCACAGTCAAGCTCTTCCCCCAGATACTCATGCTCTCTTTAACCTCTAATTTTTACTGTTCCTTCTTATGTCCTTTTTTTCCTCCTGAGAGAATTTATATGAATTTTGTAAATTTTTCTCCCTTATAGTCAATATATTAATCCAACACAATCACTGTATTTATGTATTGACATCTTTCGAACACAGGGTAATTCATGAATAACCTGTACAAACGTAGAGGCCTGTACACTTGGAAGGGCTTCCTATAAGGTTTAATAATCTGGTTCAAAATTCTCTACTTTGAATTCCCATTTTTATCATGGTCCTGAGCTGTGTTAAGTTGCACAGTCTTATACATAAACCAAACTTCCTGATTTCTCTAAGAAAACATTAGCTCTTGGTAGCTAATGCTATATGATCTATTTGTTATCAAATAAATTTTGCTATTGACTTGAAGGCACTGTGAAAACAGGGACTCAGAATAGCTTTTCTTACTGTTTACAGACAAATACAAGTGGATGATTACTATCGGGATAACTCATGCGATCAGCTTTGTACCAAGCATGAGACCAGACAGTGCAACATCCAGACATGTCCCATCAACTGTGTCCTTGGAGACTATGGGCCATGGTCAGACTGTGACCCTTGTATTGAAAAGCAGGTATGTGAACAACCAGGATACCCAGAGAGGCTGATTCACAAGTGAGTTCCAGTACCCATGGCAGATTCAACATGAGAGACATGCTAAACTTCTTTAATTTCTGAAAATAAACTGTCTTAGTTTTTATTGAAGAAAAATTGTGTCTAGTTGTGTGGCAGTGGGGGTAGGGATTATTTTACATGATCTTTGGCCATATGAACACCAAAAGGAAAGTCTACCTCTGACCATATCATTCTCATCCATATCTGATTTCTACTGCCTATGGCTCCTGAGACTTCTGAAAGCAAAAGTAAATGCTAAAATACTCAAATTTCATTCAGTGTTTAAAACTAAACAGAAAAAATTGGGGGGATCAAAATCCTGGCTCTTCTCTTTTCCTATTAACGCTGTCTACCCATGAGAAAAGTCCACAACTTGTTTATTTTTCTCAGCTGCAATATTTACCCAGCTCATACTCTTTCCAGTAAGAGGCACATCATATGACCCTTGTCAACTTCAGGCAGTCTCATGTTCCCAACAGCTGCGTATTAGACAGGAAAAAGAAACTCTCCTGTAGAAAACAAACTCCAGGAATTGTGCTGAGTCCTTATATAAGCCATACAAACTTCATATTCCAGTGTCTTTCCATGTCTACAGATATGTATGTGTTCCAGATCCTTAGGGGCTAAGTATTTTGAACAAGGGTGTACCCCTAAGTAGTAATGGAACTGTATCTTGAACTCAAGTTTAAATGCTGACTTAAGTCAGCACTGGCTAAGCCTATCATATTTCCAGTCTCTCCATCTCACTCCTCCCCAAAATGTTTCAAAATGTAGTTTCCATAGTGACTTTCTTATGCAAAATAATCTCAAATTTTTTCTATCTATCATTTCACACTGCCTGTGATATAAAAGGGCTCTTTTATTTCCTGTAGAGTAACATTTTTTTATTCGTTATTGGTGTAATTTAGAATCCTAAGATTTCAGAGTGAGGAAAAGCTTTGGAAGCTTTTTTGGCCGTTTCCCATTTTGCAAGTTGGGAAACTGAGGCATGCCAAGTGGTGACTTACCTAAATATGTGCAGTATAATGAAACTGGGGGAAGTGTTAGTACAATTCAGGAATTGAAACCATGAGGTTGATTACAGCTGTGACTAGGAAAACCATTCTTGCATGAATTTGCACTTTGACATTGACCTTGCTTTGAAATTATTCACTCTCCTCTATTTTTCTTTTAGTTTAAAGTGAAATCTATCCTGCGCCCAAGTCAGTTTGGGGGGCAACCATGCACAGAGCCCCTGGTGACCTATCAACCATGTGTCCCATCCAAGCTCTGCAGAATTGAAGAGGCTGATTGCAAGAATAAATTCCTCTGTGACAGTGGTAATATATTCTGCTAAAATTTCAATCTCTACTAAAACTACTGAGGGCCAGCAAAAGCTGTGAAGGAAAAGTTCCTCCCCACTGTAAGCACGAGGCGGGTTGTTGTTTTGCCAAACATTACCAAGGCACTCAGGTGTGAAATTGCAGCTTTTGAGACATAGTCATTTTGACCAGATATCTGACTCATTTGCTCTATAGTGTCCAGAGCCCTACTTTCCTACAGGGGTAGAGAGGGGAAGAGAATGTCAAAGGAAAAAAAACACAACAGGTACTTTAACAAATGGATATTAATAATGAGTGCAAATCTATAATGAGAATAACTGAAAAGCAGTGACAGGTTGAGAGCCAAAAAGATAGCTCAGTTGATAAAGGTGCTTTCACCTAGGCTAACAACATGATTTCAATTTCTAGAACCCCTAAAATAGAGAGAACTGACTGCTAACAGTTGCTCTGGCCTCTATATGTGTGTATGGCATGTGCGCGTGTACACACGCACATTACACACTCACATACAGATATCAAATAAATAAATATAAGAGCCAAGTTAAATAAGAAGTGACAAATTAAGATGGTATTTTTTAATTGATTGTTAGAAAAAGACTACTGTAACATGATTACGTCAGGGGAATCCTAAATTAGATAAATTTTCATTATTGGTTCCAAAAACTGCCACCACCCCACAATAATGAGATAGCATATTGGTTTGTATGTTAGCAACATTCAATTACAATGCATGCTGAGATTTCAAGAAGCAAATATTTAAGCTATATTATAATACAGTCATATTTTGAATACTTTTTTATAGGTACTCATCTGTTATCAGTTCATTAAGTTTCACCACTTTGGACAGTTTAAATGGAATTTCTACAGATGTTTTAGTAAATATGCAAATGGCCAATATCAGCTTTATGGTGTTGCTGTTACCATTCAACTAATCTGAATCCATAATCATCAATCCTTCTATATCAATATATGAGCATGGATGTGTTCCAGTAAAACTGTATTTACAAAAGTAAATGTAGGTCAGTTTTAGAATATGAACCATAGTTCATTGAACTCCCACATTAATACTCAAGTTTTAGTTAGAAAAAAAATTCAGATGGATAAGCCACACATTGCCTCTGTACACTCTGGGCATAAAGAAAAGCAACTGGCAAAATTAAATTTTCATAGATAATTAAGACCTTAGAACTAAACTTTTTTCTTTTTGACACGCTGCTTCCAATCTTCATCTTTGACAATTTTTTCTAAATATAGATGATAATGCTGCTTTCAAGGTTTTCCTAACCTAGAAAATAAGAATAGGTGTTGGGTAGGGAGATATACGTTGTACCCCAGTGATGAGGTTACATCACAAATTAATGTAATCAGGAAGATAATCAAAACCTTGATGGAATAGATGAGAGTAACCCACACTTGCAAATTACATCCAAAACCCTAAAATCAAAATTTACAACTGAAGGGCAACTATTTCAGGCTTTCGATGCAGTTACTATAGCTAACAACTGAGAGAAAATAATCAATGATAAATAGAAGAGATTGGTGCAGACAAATTCTTCACAAGCCTGCAAAAATTCACAAACTGATTACTGATACACAATAACTTATTTCAGACAAGTCAGCAACCAACGTTGCTGATTTCCTGGTCAGCAGCACTATGTCTACAACCACTGTTTAAAACCTAGAATGGCAAGATGATTCAGTGGGCTGACGACCAGAGTTCAGTCTCTAAGAACATCATGGTGGAAAGAGAACCAATTCCTGCCAACTGTCTTCAGGCCTCAGATGCCTACCATAGCTGGTGTAACATCACACCTCCAATAAAACTAATTAAATAAAATGTAATAATTAAAACATCCAAATTATTACAATGTCTGTAATTGTTGCTAAGCTGCTGTGACCCTGAGATCTGTGCTGTCCAAAACATGTCATCTTCAATATCTCTATATTCAGGCTACCAATTGATAAATCCCTGGCAACAATATGGTTGACATTGGGTGATGTGATGGTCTTTTTGGTTGTCAAATGTTCCATTGAAAAATGTTATGCTATTGTATTCTCTAAAAGTCACCTGATATGAACAAGATTAAGACTGTCTGGATGGACTTGGTTTGTCTGATTAGAAATGGCATTCACTTACTTATCAAAAAATTAGACTCATTAGCCTATGCCAAAAGAATAGCATAACTTACAAAACACTACATGACAGCCTTACCATGGTGTTAGTTGCAATGTACTATGCCAACCTACCTCTTGGGGCCAACTTATCTCTCAGAGTTTCCATTTTAAGCATTGAATAAAATATTTAGCTATTCTTACACATGTTTATAAAAAATGATATACAATCACAATAACAGTCAGTCAAAGCAGAAAAAAGGAGGTATACAATTTCTAAATGACTGTATGGCTCCAACTAGCCAGTCCAGTCCTCTCATTCATGATTTCCCTTTGTGGTTACAGTTGCTCATGTAAATAAATTAACTAAATTTTAAAATCCAGAAATAAATATTTTTTACTTTTAAACTCTGTGTTAGAGTAGAATGAGGAAAACGTGTGTTGCCCCACTCTGTCCCTCCAGATATTGATCAACTCTTTTTGTAGCATATACATAAAGTTCACTACCTGCCTATTGTCTTGGTTATAAGATCAGCACATCACTCAACTAGAGTAGTATACCTGTTCACAAACCCTTATCTTACTTATTAATGGTGACAAAGTACAAACGTTGAGGTGATGGTGATTCATGTGAGTCAAAAAGAAGCATAAAGTGCCTAGGTGAAAGTTCTCAACTTAAAGAAATGAAGAAAATGCTGAGAACTCTCAGACCTCGGGTAGGAAAGACACCACTATCCACGAACTTGTAAAGGGAAAGGAAATCATGACTGGCTTTGCTGTCACATGTCAAACTAACATTCTGGACAAAGTGTATGACAGGGACTTGAGATGGACAAAATAGGAATTTCAAGGCTTAGTTGTAGTAATAAGTTTCTGGCCCAGACTAGTCTTAAGATCCAGACCAGCAGTCTTAAATAAACAACCCACAGCTGCTTGGTCCCAAATAATCACACAAAGTCTTACAATAATTACATGCTGTTTGGCCTATGGATCAGGAGTACTGCTGCCTAGTTCTCGCATCTTAACTCATTTCTATTAATCTATGTCTTGTCACATGGATTGTGGCTTACCTGAGTTCCTTTACATCTTGCTCTCTCAGTGGCAGCTCACAGTATATCTTCTTCCCCTTTATCTATGCTTGGGTTTCCTGCCTACCTATAAGCTGGCTTGCCATGGGCAAAAACAATTCTTTTATTATCCAGTGGTTTTCACAGCATGCAGAAAGACATCCCACATCACTTAGTGGTTCCTATAGTCTTAGGCACATGAGGGTCTTAAAAATTGTTTCTCACAGATGAAGGGGAGTACTGCATATGTATGCATTGACATCAATAAATTCTGCAACATTCAAACTGCTCTTCAGCTTCCCAATTTTCACTTTTGGATAAGCTATAGGCTTGTAATGTCACATCCTTTCTACTTTTTATTCCATTGAGTCAGCATTTCTTATAGTCATTCTCAGCTTTGTCCCAACTCACCTACTAAATGTCACTCAAAAGGTATCTTTCTTCTTACATGTCAGCACTTATTGGCAGGTCCCTCTTAATGCTTGGAAGTATCAAAGCTTGGCAAATAAGAACTGAGTGAGTTCAGATATCCAAGAATATCTGAACCAACATCTAGGAAAAATAAAAAGCCCCTCTAAAAGAAACCACTACCCAAAACTGGATTTTTCTTCAATCTGTTATGAGTAAGAACAGAATTTAAAAATATAGATCATGGGTCAAAATGGCACTCTTCTTTGTTTCAAGTCAAATAACCTAAAGCAAAAACCCTAGAGTTATAGTTTTCTAAAAGTAACCTCTTCTAGACTATATCTTAAAATTGACAGAAATCCACACCTATCTTTTAATTTTGTATGATTTGTATGATGCTCATAGCCATGATATAATAGCTGTCTGAAAGTAAGAGTAAGACAAGATCTTGAATGTTCTTTTTTTTTTTTTTGTCTTTTAGTAAATTTTTCTCTTTATTTTTTTTGGTCTTCAATATTCTAAAGAATTATTTTGAATATATTCTACCTTCTAAATAGAATTATTAACCAAAAAATGTGAAACTAAGTGTTTTCAGTAGACTTTTGTAGCAATAAATAATTTTAATTTAGCAGATACTCAAGTTCTCTTCCTCAAACATTTATTTAGTCAAATTAATGACACAGGGTTGTAAGTGAGACACTGGTCACAACTTAAACTTGTCAAGCCTGTAATGTTGAGTAAGAAGTATAAGAGATGACTGTTCAGTGGATTCTTCCCCTAAACATAAACTTTTAGAGATTTGGAAATGTAATTGTTTTCACAGGTAGATTGCTTGTATGCATATAAATTATAGAGTTTTTAAAGAAACAATCTAGACTCTGCCATAAAAACCAAAATAAAATTCTGAACCTGATACCAGCTTTATTCAGATCAATATGTCTACAAAAAGCTCATTATAATGTAATTTTAAAATTCTCTTCCTCAAACAAACAAAAGAAAGAAAGAAAACAAAATTCTTCTTGAAAATCGCCCAATAGTGGGATGAGTCCGTGGTTCAGCTGATAGCTGGGGAGGAGACTCTATATGAGCAAGGGGATAGGAACTATGAGAAAAATTCTCACAGTGATGGCTGGTTGGAGCTCTGTGAATCAAGAACAGCCATCTGGGAACCATCTGGAAAAGGAACAAAGCCCTCCAAGGATAGGTAACCATCCACTGACATGGGCAGTATTGTAGATCCTCAAAGGGATGGTACAGACTGTGTTTCTATGTGTGGACTGGCACCTTGGAGCTCATTCCTTCCAGAGGAATACCTAACCCAGTCTGGATATTGGGATGAGGAACTAGAACTTGCCTGGAGTAGATGCTGAGCTAATCCACCTTGGGACCTCATGTCCTTTCCGAGAAGGGGATGGGCGGCTGGGGAGGAGGGAGGCTGAAGGCTGACGGGGAGAGGTCAGGAGTGGAAAGCGAGTTGGAACAAGGGGATACATGGATAAAACATGCTTTATTCTATAAAAATAAAAAAAATAAGTATTTTTTAAAAAGAAAAGAAAATAGCCCAATAGCAACTAAGTTGTCCTGTGGTGACTCCTAGACACTCAAATCCTAGTGGTTACATCAGTTTATCAGTGTATTTTATATATCCCAATACCTTACCCTCAACTTTCTCATGTATTTAAAACATTTGTACTTCACCTTAATATGCTTTCCTCACGATGACATGATGGTATTCTCTGGTGTGCATTCTTGACCAGGGCGCTGCATTCCCAGCAAGTTAGAATGCAATGGAGAAAATGACTGTGGAGACAATTCAGATGAAAGATTCTGTGGGAGAACAAAGGCAGTTTGCCCACGGAAATACAATCCCATCCCTAATGTGCAGCTGATGGGCACTGGGTATGTAACATTCTTTTATCATTTGTGAAAGAAACAGCTCCCTGAAATAATGAGAGGTGCATTGACAACACACACTACACAAGCTCATGGGAGAAAGCCAACACACTGTTTAGTGACATTTGAGTGACTGAATAAAGTGATTAGGAAAAAGAGAACATTGCTCATAGTAGTACTATAAGTCAAAATCCTAGCAGGAAAATCCATCTTTCTGATGTGAGAGAGTAATACAAGGTAAATAGTGGAGAGGAGAGGAGAGGAGAGGAGAGGAGAGGAGAGGAGAGAGAGAGAGAGAGAGAGAGAGAGAGAGAGAGAGAGAGCTAGCTCCTCATTACCTTCAAGTAGAAGAATCTCATTAGAAGCAGCACACCCCCACTGTCACTTCATCTTCATTAGTGCCCAAATCTAGCTTGCTCATGTGACAAAGAGAGTTCCAATTGGGAAGACTGCCCTCTCTGTAGTTTTTCCCATGGTTCTCCAAGCAGCATTGACTGCCCCCGCCCCCCCACCCACACACACACGACATTTGGTGTGTGTGTGTGTGTGTGTCTGTCTGTCTGTCTGTCTGTCTGTCTGCCTGCCTGTCTATATGTCTCTGTATCTGAGTGTCTCTGTGTGCGTGCGTGCGTGCGTGCGTGCGTGCGTGCGTGCGTGTGTGCGTGCGTGCGTGCGTGCGTGCGTGCGTGCGTGTGTGTGTGTGTGTGTGTGTGTGTGTGCTGATGTCAAGTGGCATTTTCCTTCTCTCCTTTTCTTGTGTCTTAAGGCAGAAAAATTCTCTCCCTGTCCTCCTCTCCTGACAAGGTTGGGCATTGAATATCATGAAGATAATTGGTTTTTGTTGTTATTTATTTAATTTTAATATTGAAGCATTTAAAACAAGAAATAGAAAAAGTATGTGGGAGAAGAAAGATTAGTTAGGCAGTCATAAAAAATACAGAGTGATGATGGCCAACTGAAAATAACAGAGTAAAATGTGTCAGTGTGGCGAGGGCTCCTCTTCCATAAACAATGAGATTTATGGGTAGGTCAGTGGTTTGCAGGCAGAGGGGCAGCCTTGTGTTATCATCAGCTCTCACCTTAATGATGAGAAACGGAACTTCAGAAGATTTAATGAGGCCTGCCACGCCATGAATGGTGAAACCAGAATTAAGGGTCAGATTTCAAAACCAGATTTATTTCTATAACTCCACAGCAGTACTCTCTTAAAAGAAAAATACTGAAAGAAACCAGAGGCAGCAAAATCCCTTGTTAAGTGGGACTCAAAAGTCCTAGTGTTACTATCCAGGAGGGCACTGCCCACTCTGTAATTAAGAGTCAAAGGACATTTAAAAACTTAAACTCTTTTATTATTATTATTATTATTATTATTATTATTATTAACAAGAAGTCACACTTTTCTATCCTTGTATATCCTTATTCAAGGTTCCTTCCCCCTCCCACCACATCAGGTCATTCTCTCTTCTCCACAACTCCCCATCCCCTCCCTGGGCAGGCAGCAGACAGTCTCATGGTCCCACTGTCCCAATATTGCTTAGTTCAGTCTCCACTCCTGGCAGATCCAGTTTTCTCCCCCCAACCTCCAGAATGAGTCAGGTCTTCCTCTAGGGGGAGTGGGATCCAAGGAGTCACATGAAGAACAGAGACACAGATCCTAGCATGCTAAGAAATTAAAACACAGTCAAGAAAACCATAATCTACCAATTCTCTCCCTTACCCAGAAGAATCAACTTCAAAGTCATTGCTTTTGAATTTTGATTTAAGACGAAAGAAATTTTTTTCATCCTTAAGACGGAGCAGGAGAAAACACACCCCAGTACAAGGTCACAGCTTTGCAAAATTAAGCATGAAAAGGGGGAGGGGATAAATCACTAAATTTCACCATAGCTCTGTTGGGGGACATCTGCTTGGATTGATTGTTCTGAGACCACCAATAGAGTCCAACCTCAGTTTGGAGAGCTGAGCCCAAACTCACCTGGCCAGGGCGGACCAAGGAGTCTCCTGGGAGATTCAGAGAGAGATAAGCAGATACACAAGGAAGGCGAAGCCAAGGAGTTATATGACCTTCAGTCAGGAAAGGGGAGAGGGGCAGGATTGTGTTTTTGTTGCTCTGTGGATCTCTCAGATTTATAACCTAATATTCATCTAATGTGTTTTATTTTTTTAATAAATGATAAAAGGAACAAAAAGTTCAAGGAAGCCATTTGGCTGTCAGACTCTGTTGCTTCATATTGAGATTTTAAAACATTTAACTCTTGGGTGAGAGAAATGGGTGAGAGTAGTATAAATGGCTGCATAGCCTGGTCACCGAAGTTTGGGTCCCCAGAACACACTTAAGAAGCCAAGAGTGATAGTGCATATCTGTAATCCAGGCCCTCTCCCGTGGTGCTGACAGGGACAAGAGACTCTGCTGGATGCTCACAGGCTAAACACTTTGTGGTTGTCAGTGCAGAATTGCAAATGAGAAAGATCCTGTCTCAGAAGTGGGAGGACAAAATGAATGATTAAATATTGTCCTCAGACTTTGACATGTATGCCATAGTATGCACTTACAGCACTCGCGTTGTTTTCACACACACACACACAACATACACATGAATGAAAATGAAGTTTTGAATTTTTAAATTTAATTTAAAAAAATAATAAATTCTTCACTGAAGTTTGCAAGGTGCATAATATGGAATCTTGAAGTCTGAAAAACAAACAACTTAAATACTGGCTCATTCACTTTATAATAAAAGCCAGCAGGCACCGGACTAGACTCAATGACACTTGTAGAGAAGACATTATTAGTCTGAAGTAAGGGAAAATGGGTTCCATGCACATTTCTACATTAACTATCACTGCCATGCTATTTACTCTCACAGGCCTTGGTTTCCCCGTATGTATCCTGCATGAGTACAAACTGATATACAGTTCTGCCCTAAGACTTTCTAACTGCTTCTTGCTCCCATAAGAGCAATTTAACATCATATTTTTTATCACTGTGCAGAAATGGCTTCCCTGTTACCCTTTTCCTGTAAGAAAAATTATAGCTCTAAAAGCCCAGTGATGACCACAGTGCTTTTAATGTTCTGATTTTCAAGTATTTGCAATGTTCTGACTGATGAAGGGAACATTAAAACTAATCTCTTATTCTGTGAGTCTGGTCTCTGGAGCTACAACGAGGAGGACCACATGCTAGGTGTGCTTTGGCAGGCAAACTGTATGGCCTTATGACAACTAGAGCTGTTGTCCCAAGGATTCTTAGAAATAGCAAAGGCTACTGACTCAAGGACAAACAGCCCTGGCTTTTTCTCCCCAGGGAGAGAGCCTTGAGATTTACCGTAATCTTTCTCTAATCAGCGGCACCAGCATCCTGGCCTTCTCTCCCTTTGCCTTTCAATATTTTTCTGCCCACAAATGATATCTTCTAGGCATCTGGCTGTTTTTAAAAATTACATTTTTCTGAGAAAAAAAATTAACAACACTTATATTCCCAACATCAATCACTAAGTCCCATACCTAGAGCAAGAATCAAAGAATACAAAAATGTGGCTTATTTTCTTATCAGGCTCAGCCGAGGTGTACATAGAAATACATTTGCCCATGTTTATATATATATATATGCATATAATACATGTGCATATCATTTAGTTTATGGGTTTTTAACTAGTACAAGGCCACTTGCCCAGCAGGTGTGTGAATCCAAAAAAAAAAAAAGTACTATAAAGCACATGAAATAAAAACACTTTAGAAAGCTATGTATTGTCAGTGTATATTTAAAACACAAAAATATGGGGCCAATATAAACATCTCAGAGGAAACCGAAAATACAAAAAAAAAAAATAAGAGCAAGGACCTTTGTATGATTGGTTTAGATCTGATCAAAAATAAACTTTGAGAAGACAGTCTTTAGTCTAATTTATGTTATAGTCCATCGCTGAGGGAATTCAGAAGGAAGCTAAAGGCAAGAACCTGGAAGCAGAAATTGAAGCAGCAATCAATGAAAAGTGCTGCTTGTTACCTTGCTTCCCCCCCCCTCCACACACAGCAACATTTCTTGAAGAGCCCAGGCTCACCTATCTAAGCTCACAGTGGGCTCTGCCCCTGCATCAATTAGCAATGAAGAAAAGGCCTCCCAGACACAGCCACAAGCCAATCTGATCTGCAAAGTTCTTCTGGTGAGGTTTCCTCTTTCCAGGAGACTCTATGTCAAGTTGACAGCCTCACTTAACCATGACAAGCTCCAAAATATCCCTCGTGCCTGCTCTGATGAAGTGACCTTCATAAAAATCCTGTCTTTGTTGGGTATTAGGATTGCAACACCAGCTTGTTTCTTGGGGCCATTTGACTGGAAAATCAAACTCACTGTGGTTTTGATTTTTATTTCCTGAATGATTGATTCACAATTTTGAACATCTTCTCCTGTGTTTGTTAGTTGCTTCCTTGTGCTTTTTAAAGAACTATCTATTCTAATATTTCAATCCATTGCACACCATGGACTAATTTGTTCTTTATATCATTGGGTTAGAAGCACACTTTGTATATTCTGGATATAGGTTCTTTAGCAGATAGGTCATTTATTTGAAAATATTCCTCCCATTGGGTTGCTTTTGATATTTTAATGATATCCCTTTCCATGTAAAAATTTTAAAAAGACGTGTGTGTGTGTGTGTGTTTGTGTATGAGTGTGTGCACACACGTGTGTGTATGCATCTGCATGAAGCCAACAGAAGCCAGAAAGGGGTATTTCTTCTCATAGAACTGGAATTTACAGGTGTTGTAAGATACTATGTGAGCACTGAGAATCAAATCCATGTCCTTTGCAAGAGCACTGAGCATTCTTAAAGATGAAGCTATGTCTCCTCCCCAGAGTATAAATTTTTAATTTTGATAAACTATAATGTGTCTACCACTTCTGTTAATATGCTTTCAGAATCTCATCTAAGAAAATCTTGCCTCTGCATAAGATCACAAAGATTCAGTTGTCTTATAGTTTTCTTTAGAATTTTTGCAGCTTTAATGTTTGAATTTAAATCTGTGAAAGTTAATTTTTTTATTATATGAGAAGTAATTCAGAATTTATACATTTTAACATGACTATCAAATTATTACAAAATAACCTTTTGTTAAAAATAAAAAAAAGACTATTTAATTTCCCCTAGTTGAATTGTCTTTGTGTTTTTATCAAAAATAACTGACCATAGATACATGAATTTATTTCTGTATTTTTTTAATTCATTGACAATATTTCTTTATGGTACAATGCTTATTAGATTATTTACTTAGTAAACATTTGTAAATTACCCTCAGTAAATACTAGTCATTACTAAATTAAACACTGGTTATCGAATTGAAGAAGTTTTTCTATTATTTCGTTTTCTCCCACTTAAGCTTTAATTTTGAGGTCCACTGTAAATTTTTACATAAATATAAAGTATGCTACTTTCCATAGCTTCTGTGTCCAGTGCTAATTTGTGGGGTCACATTATAGGTGATGAATATTAAGCATTGAAACTAGTAGAAGAAGACACTGTTGGGGGTCATTCTATCTCAATCATCCATGTGTCAGTCTTACCTAGTATCACAGGGTCTTGATCATGTGGATGCTTTAAGCATCCTTTATTATCACACTATCTTAACACCCAGATGTTTTAAGCATCCTTCGTAATAGAAACTATGAGTCTTTTAAAGTTGTTTGTTTCTCAAGATTCTTTTGACTATTTTCAGATTATTTTTTAAATTAGTTTGCCAATTTCTATAAAGAAAAGGTCAGCTTAGATTTTTATATTACACTTTTCATTGTCATAACAAAACGTCTGATAGATTGGTGAGTACCCTAAGTGTCATCAGACAGCCTTCAGCCAGTAACTAACGGAGGCAGAGGTAGAGATCCACAGCCAAGCACTGGGACAAGCTCTGGGAATCCAGCTGAAGAAAGGGAGGAGGGATTGTAAGAGCAAAGGAGTCAAGAATATGATGGTGAACCCACACAGACAGCTGACTTTAGCTAGAGTGAGCTCATAGACTCTAGACTGATGGCGAGGAAACCTGCATGGGACAAAACTAAGTCATCTGCATGCATGTGATAGTTGTATAGCTTGGTCTGTTTGTGGGGCCCCTAGCAGTGGGATTAGAACCTGTTCCTGGCCCATGAAATGGATTTTTGGAACCTATTTCCCATACTGAGATGCTTCACCCAGCCTTGTGCAGAGGGAGGGGCTTGTTCCAACCTCAACTGATATGTCATGCTTTGTTGACTCCCATGGGAGGAGGCCTGCCCCTTTTGGGACAGAGGAGAAGTGGATGAGGGGAGGAAGCATAAACTGGAAGCAGAGGGCAAGAACAGGGAAAGAGGAGGAAGGGGGAATCGTGGTTGGTATGTGAAATAAATGAAAACATAATTTAAAAAAGAAGGAAGGAGGGAGGGAGAAGGAAGAAATAAAACAGAACATCTATAAATATGAAATGGTTTTGGATTACTTACCCCTCACTGGCTATTCCAACAATGTTTATACTTTTGAGGTCTTAGAAGCCTCTGCCATCAGTGTGCAATGAGACATTTCTTTTAAATGCTATCATAAGTGGAACTGTTCTCTTAATTTTTTGGAGGGGGTATAAATGCATTTTATTCATAATATTCTACATTTTAAATACATTTTAACCAGTATGTGGTAGTCATGAATATCTAGCAGGTACAGTGTAGAATTTGAATACACATCTACAATGTCTAATTATCAAATCAGAGAAATTGACACATCTGTTTTTCAGATAGTTTATTTCTTTGTTTTGGGAACACTCAGAATACTTTCTATTAGATATTTTAAAATATCCAATTAATTGTTGCCAAGTTTGCTAACATTATCATACTGTAAACATAGAAGTTATTCCTTCTTTATGACTGTGTACCCATTAATCATCCTCTTACCATCCATCCCAGACATTGTCAGCCAGCATTCTGTATTTTTCTCTGATCAACTTATCTTCCACATCTAAGTAAGAACATGTAGCATTTGTCTTTTTGTATCTGCTTATTTCATTTAATATCATAGCTTCCACTACATATGTGGATAATGTATTTTTGCTGTACACTGCACAGTGTCCTTCACTATACATCTAGGTTAATTCTATATCTTGACTATAATAAATAGTGTTGTAATTAAATGAGAACAGATGTTTCTTTGGCATATACGATGTCTAATCCTCTGACTACATGTCCCATAGTAGAGATGCTGAATTGTGGGGCAGTTCTAGCATATTGCAGGGTTCTCTATTCTGTTTTCCAAGTGATTGTACAGATTGACACTACTATTTTCTATCCCCTTTTTTCTTTCTCTGCCCACATTTCTTATTGTTTATCTTTTGAGTAATTGGCATTTTAACTAGAATAAGATCATTTCTTATTGCGTTTTTGGTTTGCATTAGCTATAGGCACACTACCCAGAACAGGGCAACTATGGCTTCACCAGGTCAGCTGAATGATTTCCCTACAATTGACTTTTGTCCATTGATGTTAAATACTGCAAGGAGTCACTCATTTAAAAATTAAAGTCCATTTTCTCCACTAGAAAACTAGGGAATCTAAAATATGCTATTACACCTTGTAGGGCAGGCTAGCTGACTAGTCTTATGCTAACTGTAGGATCCTCAAATTGCTCCAAATGACCAGAAGACAACTGATACACAATTGCAGAAAGCAGCTTTATTCTCTTGAGAAAAACTAGCATGGTGGGGCCTACCCAAAATGTCTTTGACCCCAGGGAAGGGTAAGGCAGCCCCTTTTAAGCCTACTTAGGAGAATTTCATCTGCAGTAAAGTGTACTTTGAAATGATTAGGTATAGACCCATACTGATACAGGAATAATTTTATGATTGGCTCATGACATCTGGTCAGCAACTTGTGGTTGCAGTATCAAGGACCTGTCTGTTGTGTCAGGACGTCTATCTGACTGAAAATATCAAGAACAGTTTCTGCTTGTGGGCAAGTAGGACCCTGATTGGCTACAAGAGTGGAAGTACTTCCTGAGGGTCTCGTGGAAGCCAGAGATGAGTCAACATAGGATGGTGCAGTAATACAGGGCAGAGGTCTTAGCAAACGGGCCCCTGGGGAGGAAAAACTTGCTCTGCTCCCTTTATTAGCCATTATTAATGCCTCAAACTACTGAAGCCTAACAGTTGTTGCCTCCATTTTAAGAGGAGAAGATAATTGTAAATGTTTTAAAATGTGTGGGCTACATTCATGTTGATCGAAAAGTCACGACTTTTATGTATTAGTCAATAATTTGTTTTTAATGTTCTAACTTTATTTTATGACTTTTTAATTACCCTTGTTCCTCCCTTCACTTTCTGAGTCATTCTTATTATGACATTTATATTCAACTGTATTGTACTGTGCTTATATTTACCTCTGAAGCCCCCATCCCACCCTGCTGACCCTCTTTATCTTCTCCTCTCATTGCTCACCTTCCTTTGAGAACATTGTGCCAACTGATTAGAGTTAAATGTCTGAATAATTAATTCTGTGATCTGAATCCAAATGCATTACAGCAGAGTACCCAAATCAATATTGACTGATTGATGCTGTCTCAAAGAAATGAATCTATTTTCTTTACTTGCATGAGCAGGAAATAATGTAGCCCCTGAGAAAGGTAAAGCCATTTTTTTCTCACCATTTTTTAAGCTAGCATTATAGAAGTATAACAAACACACGTGTATGTGGTCTGTGATCTTCTGGAGGATACAGTGCCCACTTGGGCACACACCACCATCAGAACTGATGAGTGTACTTTGGAGAATTCAGAGTCCACTTGGGCATACACCACCATCAGAACTGATGAGTGTACTTTGGAGGATGCAGTGCCCACTTGGGCACACACCATCAGAACTGATGAGTGTACTTTGAAGGATGCAGTGTCCACTTGGGCACACACCACCATCAGAACTGATGAGTGTACTTTGGAGGATGCAGTGTCCTCTTGGGCACACACCACCATCAGAACTGATGAGTGTACTTTGGAGGATGTAGTGTCCACTTAGACACACACCACCATCAGAACTGATAAGTGTACTTGTGTATCATAAGTAAGACACAGTAGAAAGCACTTCCTCTACTACATGGAATTTCTCAATGTTATTCTCTAGAGCTGTATTTTGTAGCCTAGGGAAGACAAGATTCCTTGACCAAGCATATATGGAAACTGACTATTTGTATTTTTAAAGACTATAGCATGATCTTTATAAAGACAATTTTTATCATCTATATAAATGCAACATTACCAAATTTTTCATTAAAAAACACTTCTCAGAGAATATGTGTTGTAGTCTCTAGGAAACTGAAAAACTATATGAAAGATTAATGAAATATTTCCTCAAACTGTGAATAATTTCTTGAATAGATGAATCTAACTAAGCTAATCTCTATGTGCCTCAATTTATTTGTAAAATAAGTATAAATAAGTCTACCTATGAAATATTGTTGTTAAATGTCATATTGCATAATACTTGTTAAGCACTCTCTGTTTCTCAGTTTACAGGAGGTTAAAAATGATATATAAACATTTGAGAAATAAAATACATTTTAAGTATAATTATATCACAAAATAGAACAATTATTAACACACTATTATATTTTCATGTTACTATTTCATAATTTACTTTCTATCAATATTTATTCACTATATTATAGTAGGCTTCCAACATCTGTATAAACTTTATAAATGATAAAAACTATAAGCTCACATTTTATTTCATGTTGAAATCCCAGACTTTTTGAGCTTATATGGCTGAGGTTAAGACATCCAGTTCTTTAGGGAAGCAATATGATAGAGAAGAAAAAGTGAGCCTTCCCTTGGTGTCATTTGTCAGAAGTAAAAAATGTCTAGGAAAAGGAATTTCTTTCATATGAGCAAGGTAAATGTTAAAGATTACTCTACATCTATTGAATTCTGGAAAATTGCTTTGTTTTCAGGTTTCATTTTCTGGCAGAAGAGCCCAGAGGAGATGTCCTTGATAACTCTTTCACTGCAGGAATATGTAAAACTGTCAAAAGCAGTCGAGCAAGTAATCCATACCGTGTTGCAGCCAATCTGGAAACTGTCAACTTCGAGGTATGGCTGTATAGCATGGTGGCCACTCTAACACTGATAATGGTTATAAGCTAAGTTCCTAGTAGAGATTTTGATGTGTGAAAGGACAGAACAAAAGGATAATGAACATTATGAATTACAAATTATGTACTTTTATTTAATCCTTCCAAGACCCAGCGAAGTCAGGATTGTTTTCATTGATTTACTGGAAGGAAAAAAGGGGAGGGGCCAGCTAATTTGCACAACATCAAATAACATCATTTATTCCAAGAACGTAGAACTTTAAAACATATCTATAACCCCCAAAAAAGGTTATTTATTCAGAATATTCTCTTACCATAGATTTTTCACTCATATAACCATGAGATAGATGGAAAATAATCTCAAGTTTTTACCAAAAACCAAACAAACAGAAACACAATAATTCTGAATATAAACTATACTGGCTTATCTCCCATCTATTTTACTGACTTGCTAGTTTTCCTATGTAGTAGTGAACACCACACTTCAGTGATGGATAGTGACCCAGTGTCTAGGACATAAGTAGATATCATAGTCTGAATAACAATGGCCCCTAATAAGGTCATGTGCCTGAATGCTTGCTCATCAGCAAGTGGAACTGTTTGGAAGAATTAGAAAAATTAGGAGGTGTAGCCTTGTTGAAGAAAGTGTGTCACTTGGGGATAGGCTTTGAGGCTGCAACATCCTAGGCCCAGTGTCTTGCAGGTCAGGATGTAGCTCTCAGTTACTTCCCCAGCCCCATGCTTGCCTGATGATAATGGCAACCATTGAAACTGAAAGCACACCCCCAATTAAATGCTTTCTCTTTTAAGAGTTGCCTTGGTCATGGTGTCTCTTCACAGAAATAGAACAGTGACCAATACCTTTCTTCTGATTTTTGATCAAGGAAATACAAAATACATGGTTTTAGTAGTCACATTTTGCAAGCAGATTTGACTGCTAAAGAGAATTTCAGAATCTAACCATCTGTGAGACTTTCTTTATGGTAGTAGGTATTCAACAAGAAACATTTCAGCATTCTATAAAAAGACCTCTTTAGTGCCAACAACCATGCTCATGGGTAAAGGTGCTTGTTACCAAGTCCAGAGATCTAAATTCGAGCCACAGAATTTACACTGCAGGAGAACACTCCATTAAGTTGTCCTCTGGCATCTCAATGTGCATTGTGGCATGAGGCTCTCCACATGTATAAACACAGAAAATTAATAAATGCACACAAACGTACATAAATGTAATATTTTAAAGTAAAAATGATATCTTTATGCATGTAAATACAGGCATTTTCAAATCTAATATACTCAATCTAAATACCATATAATATCCACTACTGAGTTTGGAAATTGACTTGGGGTCCAATGCCACATTCCAATAACTCTGGAAGACTATTAACAATATTCTGAGAATATTCAATATTGAAAGGGCATTGAAGAACAAAATATGCCTGTGATATCCTATTGGAGGGTGACTTCTAGCTCCCAAATAAGCCAACCATAGCTTGCTCTCAAAAATACGATTTTCAACAACAGCCACAGCCCCAATAACCTCAGCAGGAATTTACTGCATGCAGTTTACAGAGTACCATTCCCATGACCCCCCATTCCACCTCTGCCTTCTTAAGTTCCTGATATTTATTTTTATAATGATTATTGATTTGCATCCTAAATATCCTCACAACAGTCTCTATGAAATACAAGCGTGATAAACATTAAACATTTTATTCATGTAGTCAATATTTATTAATAACTTATTTTAAGTAAAGTGTTGCTTTTATGAATAAATAAAAATACAAATACTTAAGTAAAAATTGTTGCTATACCTGATTCCAATTACCTAATATAATACAATTTTCTGCCACAGTTCACTCATGAATCTGTCACCTTCCCCACTAATAAATTTGGAATATTCTCTGAACTTTTCCCCAAGATACCTAATCCCCCTCCTTGCCTGATAACATCTGACTCTGTTTTTAGAATGTTTTAATATTTACTTATTTATTCATTTATCTGTATGTGTCTGTCTGTCTCTCTCTCTCTCTCACGTGTGTGCATATACGCGTGCATATTCATGTGTGTTAAGTACATGCCACAACTGGTGATCAGAGAACAGCTTTAATGGTTTCACCATGTGGGGATTTGGTATTAAACCCTGTCTTAGTCGCTGTCCTATTGCTTTGAAAAGATAACATGACTTTTCATTAAAAAAAAAAAAAAGCATTTAATTTCTGACTGGCTTTACAGTCCAGAATTTTAGTCTATTGTCAAGCAGGAAGCATGGTAGCATGCAGGCAAACATGCTACTAGAAAAGTATCTGAGAGTTCTACACCCAGATCTGCAGGCAGCAGGAAGAGAGAGAGAGAGAGAGAGAGAGAGAGAGAGAGAGAGAGAGAGAGATCAGGCCTGGTTTAAGCATTCAAAACCCCAAAGCCACTCCCACTGACACAGTTCTTCCAATAAGGCCACAGCTCATAATCCCTGTCAATTATTGCCACTCTCTAATAACTAAGTAGTCATATCTACGAGCTGATGAAGTCCATTTCTATTCACATCAGACCATGACAGACCCACTGATCCATCTTACTATCCCCTAATGTCTTATTCTTTAAGCTCATAGAGAGAATAAAATATTACAGTCTTTTGAAGAACTTGTGAAGAATCCTATACAGCTATAAGCTTATGTCTTTAATAACATGCCCTTATTGTTTTGCTATTGACTGGGGGAGGGAGTGAGCATTTTGGACTCTGACCAGTACATACTGCAGTACATCAACACAACACTGAGAACTGATTATGTTACCATCAGTAAACCATCATCTTTTGCAGCAGAGTTAAGTTTCTTTCTTTTCTTGGATAATTTTGCAAGTTATTTCATGCAACATACAATATGTCTCTCACTAAAGTTTAGTAGTGAATATTTAAAATAAGAAATACTTTTCCATTGCTGACCAGACAAGATAGTTCTTATTCATTTATTGAGTTCTTTAAGGGGCTGGATAACTGGAGTTTGACTATGCTCCAGTGAGTATATGGACAACACAAATTGGACACTTGTTTATCTTCTTCTTCTTCTTCTTCTTCTTCTTCTTCTTCTTCTTCTTCTTCTTCTTCTTCTTCTTCTTTTTCTGTAGTGGGATTATGCTGGTAATGTAAATATTTGTCCTGCCTATGGGTTTAATAAAATGCTGATTGGCCAAAGGCAAACATGAAGTGTGGGTGGGGCTACCATGATAAGAAAACCCAGGAACATCTCAGAGCAGACACGAACGACAGACAGATACCAGGCAGAACCACCAGAGAGAGCTGCCAAAGACACAACGAGGAGAGGCAGACGTAGGGGAAAGGAACTGAAATGCTGCTCTGAGCAAAGGTACCAAGTCATATGGCTGAACAAGATGGGTTGAGTTCAGATGAAGGAGCTAGCAAATTATATGCCTGGCCCTAGGTCAATTAACATAAAAATAACATAAGCTTGTGTGTGATTATTTGAGGCTAAGCGGGGCAGAGAGTGGGTCTGAACCGTTGGTTCAGGCCCAGAAAGTACGAGCCAGAACCTTTTACAACCTTCTTCTTCTTCTCCTCCTCATCCTCCTCCTCTCCCTTCTCCTCCTTCTTTTCTTCATCTCTTCCTCCTCCTCCTTCTTTTTCTTTGGGGGTAAGTCATAAGGGTGGAGGAGTGGCCCTGGGATAATGGAGAAGTGAGTGTGATCAGGGTTCATGATGTGAAATTCCCAAATAGCCAATTATATAAAAGAGCTCTCACAATTTATCATCTTCAAGTTTCAGGTTATGTGTTCTTTCATAGTCAAGCTGTTCAAAATATTGCCTCTCCCGATCTATGATTATCTATGGAATCCCATTAGTACTGAATCTACCACATCGGCCTCTCTCCCTAACTAATGTTTTATTTTCTATGTATTTTGTTGACCAGGTACAAACTGTAGAAGATGACTTTAAAACAGATTTCTACAAAAATTTAATAAGTCTTGTAAAAAACAAAAATGAAGCTCCTTCATTTCTGAGTGAACAGAAAGGGTCTTTTTATGTGCCAATTTTTTATTCCTCAAAGACTAGCACAAGAATTCAACAGAACTCAGCCTTCAAGGAAGCCATTAAAGCCTCCCACAAAAAGGTAAGAAAAACAATCCCCAACTGTTCATTCTTTCTTCAGAATTAATGACTATTCAAGCAACAAGATGTTAAACATTCATGTATGTGTGGGATTCCTAAGAGATGCTTAAATAGACTCACTTTTCGTAACTCTCATGTTAGAACCTAAAGGGATGCTGTACACCACAAAGCTTCCCTTCTACCAATTGGACTATTTAAGTTATGTTTGTTTTATTTTCACTTTTCTGCCCTATGGGGTCAATGTGAATTGTTTTCAATGAAATTTAAGGCTCTTTATTTTAAATTTCCATGTTTGTATGTGTAAGTGAGTATATGCCACATGTATGTGGATAACTACAGAGGCCAGAAGAGGGTGTGGCAACACCTTGAACTAGAATTACAAACAATTGAAAGCTACTGAATGTGAATGCTAGAACCAAATTCAGGTTCTTTGTAAAAACACCCAGTTCTCTTAACTGCTGAGCTGTCTCTCTAGCCCCCGAGATGGCTATTTTTAAGTATTTATAAATTATACAAAGTAAAAGGTTTCATTCCATTAAATTGTTACCAATGATTGAAATTTTTTTTAGACTACTTGTAATTTTAATGTATTGTCTTAGTTTTTAAAAATCCTTTCAGACTTTTATATATAAGTATTGTATTTATATAATGTCCACCCTTCCTTCCCCCCTTTAACCCTTTCCCTGATTCTCCACTCCCTCTCAAATTCAAGGCATTTTCTTCCTTAATTACTTTTACGCACACAAATGTCTTTAACCTACTGAGTCCATTTAGTGCTGCTTACACGTACATGTTTTTCATTAGGGTTAATACCTTAATATTTCATAACCTATTGGATGATTCATCCCAGGAGAAAACTGATTCTCATTTTCTCAGCAGTCATTGATTATCTATAGATCTTGATGAAGGGGGTAGGGCCTTGTGAAATTTACGCCATCCACACTTAGACGTGGTCATTATGCTGGTCTTGTTTAAGCAACCATACTGTTGAGATCTCATGGACTGTAATTTCCCTGTAATATTTAAAATGCCTTTTAAAACATATGCATTCATTTATTGTGTGTATATGTATGTGTGTATGTGTCCTCACATGTGAATACACATCCTACCAGTGTGTATGTGAAGGTCAGAGTATAACTTGTTGGAGTTTATTCTCTCTTTCTATCACTCGAGTCACAGGGATATGACTCAGGTTATCAGGCTTGTCTTACCTAAGTTAATATAAATTATAATAACTTGATCTTTTTTATGCAACCAGCTTCAGGCTTTCTACAGACACATACACCCCCCTTCCTTTAATCTATTGACTTATACTATCTAGGGATTTTGTCTTTGATCATTTTTTTTTACCTTGACAAAGCTCTACCTAATTGTCTAAAAGTGTAGCATAGACAGGGAAGGACACAGGTAAACCGAAGAAATGCAAGTGACCTTCAAGTAGCCCATCTTTAAGACAGACTTCATATAGTTGGATATAAATGTCCTAAACATACTAGAGAGCACACATAAAAAACATTTTCTGTGCTAAAGAGCTTGTCTTTATCTTAATAGTCTTCCCCAAAGTCAAAACATTTGGGGCTATTTACAGGCTAAAGTGTATGAAATTGCTACTTTTCAATCATTCTGCCTTAAAACTGTTGCCCTCATGTGGCTCAACCCAATATCATGATGGACATAGAAGACAGAGTTCATCTGAACAGAGCATGTCCTTATTGTATCTAAGAAGAAAATGCTATGGTAGCAGTTCACAAGGAACTTGTAAATTGATCCAGGGCCTACTGTTGACTCCAATGTGTGCTGTTGCTTTGTTTTTTCAATCTCAGTTCTGACTAAACTTATTCACTGGGCAGAGAATCGCTTTAGCTAAATAATAATTCCATGAGGTTTAGTGATTATTTCATTTGCATTACAAAACTAAAGCTACAACATACCACTCATGTATTGCAAACTCTCATCAACTGATAAATTGTGTTTATATTGCTTGATAGCCTGGCACAATGTAACTAGCCAGTTCCAGCCCCCATACAGTTGCATTGCATCATGCCTGTGCTTCTGCTATGTTAAGCTATCAAAGTTAAGCATGTTTCCCATGACTTATTCTGTAAAGGAAACTATAATATTGAACCTCCAAAAGCTAACATTAAAGATGCTTGCCTCTGCTACAATGATCACTGATCCTGCCTTCCACCCCTGACAAAAACCTTTTCTAGACCAGCAGAGAGTGAAGGACAGAGGCCTTTGAAATTCAGACTCCCGTCCAGAGCACAGTCAGAGGTGAGCAGATTCGAGCACCTGGACCACCTATCTGGATAGTCTCTCTCCGGAACCGAGGTCAAACCCTAGGGTCTGATCTCAGATTGTCCCTGGCAGACAGGAGCTAGGCTTTAGCTGTGAGAGCTCCTCCAGCAAGCACTAAGAGAAGGGACCTTGCATGGGCGAGCCCTGACTCCAGGGTGACCTGTGTCATCAGAGAAGGACTGAGGCTTTGAAATTTACACCCCTGTCCAGAGTAGAATCAGAGATAGAGCACACACCTGCTCAGAGGAGACAGGAGACACACAAGATCTCTTACAGCAACTGACTAGGAGCTGATTAATTGTGAACCACTAAGCCATAGGCAGATGTCAGTGCAAAAATTCATATAACAATATAAAGAACAACAAGGCAACACCAGAGGAAAGTGGTGGTTCTACAACTACAAGATCTGAACAGAGCAATGAAGAGAAAACACAAGGAAACAGCAGCAAAAAAAAACACCTTTATGAAGATTATTGAAGCCTTTAAAGAGGATATAAAAAAATCCCTTAAAAAAAGAAGAAAATACAAACAAAAAATTGAAAGAGATGAACAAATCTTTGAAAGAAAACCAAGAAAAGGTAAACCAAAAAAAAAAAAAAATGAAACAAACATTACAGGAACTAAAAACTGAAATAGAAGCAATTAAAAAAGCACAAATTGAGGCAAAGATGGAAATAGAAAATCTGAAGAAAAGAGCTGGAACTACAGATACAAGCATAACCAACAGAATCCAAGAGATGAAAGAGAGAATCCCTGGAGTGGAAGACTCAATAGCAGAAATAGATACATCAGAAAAAAAGAAAACACTAAAACCAAAGAAGCTATAACAGAAAATGTTCAGGAAATATGGGACACCATGAAAAGACCTAACCTGAGAATAATAGGAATATAAGAAGGAGAATACCAGCTCAAAGACACAGATAGTATATTCAATAAAATCATAGAAGAAAACTTTCCCAACTTACAAAAGGAAATGCCTATATAGATAGAAGAAGCTTATGGAACACCAAATAGATTTGATGCCCCAAAAAAGTCAGTGTGCCACATAATAATCAAGCCACAAAACATACAGAACAAAGAAAAAAAATTAAGTGCTGCAAAAAAAAGGCCCAAATTATCTATAAAGGCAAACCCATCAGCATGACTCCTGACATTCAATGGAAATGATGGAAGCAAGAAGGGCTTGGTCAGAAGATATACAGACACTAAAAAACCATGGCTGCCAACCTAGACTCCTATACCCAGCAAAACTATCAATCACCATAGATAGAGTAAACAAGACATTCCATGACAAAGTAGGACTGAAACAATACCTATCTATCAATCCAGCTCTCCAGAAAGCATTAGAGGGAAAACTCCAACTGAAGGATCCCAGATACACCCATGAAACCACAATCAATAATCCCATAGAAGAAAAGCACAGAGAACAGAAATACATATAAGTTACCACCAAAAATAACAGAAAATATCAATCAATGGTCACTAATATTCCTTAATATCAATGGACTCAACTCTCCTATAAAAAGACACACACTAACAAGATGGATACAAAAATAAGAGACATCCTTCTGTTGCATACAAGAAACACACCTCATCCACAAAGACAGACACATGCTCACAGTAAAGGATTGGGAAAAGGTTTTTCCAATCAAATGGTCCTAAGAAACAAACTAGGATTGCCATCCTAATATACTTTGTTAGCAAAGCAGACTTTACACTAAAATCAATTAAAAGAGACCAGGATGGACAGTACATATTTATCTAAGAAAAAATTGGTGGAGGAGATTTTTCTTAGATAAATTCAGGAGCACTAAGAAAAAATCCTGAATATTTATGCCCTAATATAAGGGCACCTACCTATGTAAAAGAAACACTGCTAAAGCTAAAATCCCACATCAATTCTCATACCCGAATAGTGGGAGACTTCAATACTCTGCTTTCACTCTTGGATAAGTCAACCAAACAGAGACTTAACAGAGAAATAAAGAGCCTAACAGAGGTTATGATGTAAATGGATTTAATAGATATTTTCAGAAGCTTCCAACAAAATGCAAAGGAATATACATACTTCTCAGCACCACTTGGGACTGTCTCTAAAATTGACCATATAATTGGTCATAAAGCGAATACTAATAGATCCAAAAAAATGGAAATAATCCTTGTATTATATCGGACCACCAGAGCCTAAAGTTAGAGTTGAACAATATCAGAAATCACTGAAAGCCTACCAACTCATGGAAATTAAACATCATCCAACTGAACCACCTCTGGGTCAAGGAAGAAATTAAGAAAGAAATAAAAGTCTTCCTATAATTGAACAAAAATGAACCCACAAGGTACCCAAACAGTGAAAGCAGTCTTAAGAAAAAAATTCATGGCACTAGATGCCTATATGAAAGACTTAGAGAAATTCTACACTAGAGAACTAACAGCAGAGCAAAAGCCTTAGAACAATTAGAATCAAACTCACCTAGGAGGGGTAGATGGCAGGAAATAATCAAACTTAGAGCTGAAATCAATACAATTGAAACAGAAAGAACAATACAAAGAATCAATTAATCAAAGAGTTAGTTCTTTGAGAAAGTCAACAAATTAGATAAGTTCATATCCAAACTAACCAAAAAGCAGAGAGAGAATATCCAAATCAACAAAATCAGAAATGATAAGGGGGACATAACAACAGACCCCCAGGAAATCCAGAGAATTATCAAGTCATCCTTAGAAAATCTATATTCCACAAAAATGGAAAACCTAGAAAAAAAGGGACAGCTTTCTGGACAGGTACCATTTACCAAAATTAATTGAAGATCAGATTAATTACCTAAACAGACCTATAACCCTAAAGGAAATTGAAGGTGTCATTAAAAGCCTCCCAAGAAAAAAAGGTCCAGGTACAGATGGTTTCAGTGCAGAATTCTACCAGACATTCAAAGAAGAATTACTATCATTACTCACACTGCTTCACACAGTAGCAAATGAAGGAATATTTCCAATTCTTTGTATGAGGCCATAGTTACACTAATACCCAAGCCACTCAAAGACACAAAAAAGCAGGAGAATTAAAGACCAATTTCCTTCATGAACAATGATGCTAAAATTCTCAACAAAATTTTGACAAACCATATACAACAATATATAAAAAATATCATCCACCGTGATCGAGTAGGCTTCATCCCAGAAATGCAGGGTTGGATCAACATACGAAAAACCATAAATGTCATCCATCATAAAAACATACTGAAGGAAAAAAACATATGATCATGTTCTTATACACTGACAAAATCCTTTGACAAAATACAACATTCCTTTATTATAAAAGTCCTGGAGAGATCAGGAATACAGGGAAATATCTAAATATAATAAAGACAATGTACAAGAAGCTGACAGCCAACATCAAACTTAATGTAGAACAACTCAAAGCAATCCCACTAAAATCAGGAACTAGACAAGGATGTCCTCTCTCCCCTTATCTATTCAATATAGCTCTCAAAGTTTTAGCTAAAGCAATAAGAGAGCGAAAGGAGATTAAGGGGATACAAATTGGAAAAGAAGAAGTGAAACTATCTCTATTTGCAGATGATATGATTGTATACATAAGTGACCCACAAAATTCTACCAGGGAACTGCTACAGCTGATAAACACCTTCAGCAATGTGGCATGATGCAAGGTTAACTCAAAGAAATCACTAGCACTCCTATACACTAAAAAGGGCTGAAAAAGAAATAAGGGAAACATTACTCTTAATATAACTGCAAATAGCATTAAATACCTTGGAGTAACTATAACCAAAGAATAACAGACCTATTTGACAAAAATTTTAAATCACTGAAGAAAAAAATTGAAGAGGATATGGAAAGATCTCCCATTTTCCTGGACAGGTAGTATCAACATAGTAAAAATGGCAATTCTACGAAAAGCTATCTCCAGATTCAACGGACTTCCCATCCAAATCTCAACACAATATTTTATAGACCTTGATAGAACAATACTCAACTTCATTTGGAATAACAGGAAAGCCAGATTACCAAAAGAATTTTGCTCAACAAAAGAAGCTTAGGAGGTATCATCATCCCCAACTTTAAGTTACACTATAAAGCTACAGTAATAAAAACAGCCTGGTACTGTCATAAACAGACTTGTGGATCAATGGAAACAAATTGAGAATCTAGGCATTAACCCAAAAACCTATGATCTTTCACAAAAAGGCCCAAAATATTCAATGTAAAACAGATAGTATCTTCAACAAATGCTGTTGGCATACCTGGATGGCAGCATGTAGAAAAATGCAAATAGATCCAAGCCTATCACCCTGCACAAAACTCAAATCCAAGTGGATCAAAGACCTCAACATAAACCCAGCCACACTGAACTTCATAGAAATGAAAGTGAGAAATACCCACCAACGAATTGGCACAGGTGACCACTTCCTAAATATAACACCAGTGGCACAGACACTAAAAACAACAATCAGTAAGTGGGACCTCCTGAAAATGAGAAGCTTCTGTAAAGCCAAGGACACTGTCAACAGGACAAAGCGACAGCCTACAGAATGGGAAAAGATTTTCACCAACCCTACAAGTGATAGAGGACTGATCTCTCAATTATATAGACAACTCAAGAAACTAGAGCCCCAAACCTTGAATAACCCAATTAAGAAATGGGGTTCAGAACTAAAAAGGGAATTCTCAGCAGAAGAATTATGAATGGCTGAAAGGCACTTGAAAAAGTGCTCAACATCTTTAGCCATCAGAGAAATGCAAATCAAAACACCTTTGAGATACCACCTGACATCTATTAGATTGGCTAAGATAAAAGACACAGATAATCGCCTATGCTGGAATGGTTCAGAGCAAGTGGAATACTCCTCCATTGTTGGTGGGAGTGTAAGCTTGTTCAGCCACTCTGGAATGCAGTATGGCGGTGTCTCAGAAAACTGGGAATTCATCTCCCCAAGGATCCAGCAATACCACTCTTAGGCATATACCCTAAAGATACACAGTTGCACTCCAATGGCATTAGCTCAACTATGTTCATAGCAGCATTATTTGTAATAGCAAGAACCTGGAAACAACCTAGATGCCCCTCAACTGAAGAATGGATTAACAAACTGTGGTACATCTACACAATGGAGTACTACTCAGCAGTAAGAAAAAATGATATCCTAAAATTTTCAGGCAAATGGATGGATTTGGAAAATATCCTCCTGAGCGAGGTATCACAAACCCAGAAAGATAAGCAGGGGATGTACTCACTCATTAGTGCACTCTAAACAAAAAAGCAAAAAGCAGAGCATGTCCAAGCTGCAAACCACAACCACTGAACAGCTTGGAATCTGAAACACCTTGAACTGGCACCTTGGATCCTACTCCCTCCAGAAGAACACCTGACTCAGTCTTTATGTTGGGGTGAGGAAACAGGATCTGCCAGGAGTGATGAATTAAGCCACATTGGGACCTTGCGACTTGCTGAGAAGAGATAAAGTGATGTGGAGAAGAGAGAGTGACTGGAAAGGGCAGGAGGGGGAGCTTGAACAAGGATATACACAAATAAAAAATATAACTTTATTCATAATAAAAAATGAATAAATAAAAAGCAAAATTTAAACAACAACAACAACAACAAAACGATACTTGTCTCTTATCAAAAGCACAGAGATGATCCAAGTTTGGGGGCTGTTTGATAAAATTCAAGTGTAAAAGTTCATAAATAGAGTTAGTAGGCATGCAGTGAAACATAAACTCTACAAAGGAACTATGGTATCTGACATAACTGAACAAAATTAAATTGAAGACAAGAGAGACAAGGGGGGAGAGTGGGGAGAAAGAGTAAATGATAGCTCCTTTTTATCCTTGCAATGTTTCTGGGTTTTGCATTAGCAGTTTTTGATCTCATAATTATAGCATACAGGAAAATGAGTTTTATAATTAACAGTTACAATAAAATCTTTTTGCTGAAACATGGTAGTTATTCTGTTACCATTGCTTATATAACACAATTTGTTAGAATTGAGAGATCAGATAAAATACTTAATCTGTAACTGTGTACGTGAATATGTTCATAAATATTGGTAGTTATGGGGTAGACTATAAAGGAATGAGACCATGACACAGTATCAACTGTTTATCCTCAAATTAATCTACATTATAAGAAATGAAGAAATACGCAGATGTGTTTACAAGTATCAATAATTTAAAGAAAAAAGCTTTCCCACTTTTGAATATGGGCGGCAGAGCTGGAATATAAAGAATTAGTTTAATTTCATTACTTAATGACAAAAAATGTGTGTTCCTTAGCACTGAGAGTGTGAAATGTCATCTGGTGGTACACATTTTCTTCATCTGGCAGTAGACAGCTAAAGTCTACAGAATTTAATGCTTCTTGATGGTTAGTGAATACCACCTACAACACTTCCAATTGAATCGTTATATCATCTTTTTAAAGTTATTTTTAACTATGAGCATTAAAGCATTCCAGATAAAAAGTCACCTGTGGTAAGGCTATGCACTGACAGCCATAAAGACTAATATTTCTGACCACTGATCTCTTCCTTGGTGAGAATGCATGCCGAAGTCACATGGTGTACATTATTGAGATAGCCTCATCGGTTTAACAATTTGAACAATGGAGGAAAATGTACTAGAGCACAGCATGAAGAAGACAGCTTGTGTGTGAAAATACACAACAGATTTGAATTATTCTCATGCCATGGTGGGAAGAGGCTAATGAGAAGTTAGTGGTATTTAGAGAATGAATACCTCACGTTTTCATTATCTCTGTCTCTATTGCCTCGGTTTTATGTTTTCTTATGCCTCTTGCCCCTCTTACCTAGGATTCTAGCTTTGTTAGGATCCATAAAGTGATAAAAGTCTTAAATTTCACAATGAAAACAACAGACCTGCAGCTTTCAGATGTCTTCCAGAAAGCCCTCCACCATTTGCCTTTAGAATACAACTCAGCTTTGTACAGCCGGATATTTGATGACTTTGGGACCCACTACTTCACCTCAGGGTCCCTCGGGGGCAAATATGACCTTCTCTACCAATACAGCACTCAGGAGCTTCAGAACTCAGGTATGTGTGGTTTTGTTTATTTGGCTTGACAATAGCATGGAATATATCCTTTCTCTTACTCCTGTCTTCTAGTGACGCTCCTTTGATTTTTTTTAGATCTTTTTATTTGTTGCCAGAATTGAAGAATAATCAAAAGCAAATACACTGAAATTAACAAGACAAGATAAAATAAAAATAGTAAATAAGGACCAAAAAAATAGGAAAGAAGTATGTTTAACCCTTTGGCCCAATATATCAGTCATGGTCACTTAAGGGAGATACTTCTCAGTATCTCAAGAACACAAAAAATTCCTCAAATTTTTACATAATTTACTTGTAACATTTCATAGCAAATAACACATCACAAGAATTTATAGCCAATTCAATAGCAATTATTTTCTTTCAATGATTTTAAGTAAAGACCAATGGTGTAAGACAAAAGAATAATTAGGGACTCAACAGGAGACTAAGTTAATGTGGGCCAAATAGTCATTACTGTTAAAAATTTTAGGGCAAAGTACTTTAAGAAAGCTTTAAATGTTATATCTTAAGGAATAGAACTAATGCTTTAGTTTATATAGAAAATTTCAACAAGCGCCAAGCATCTTGATTTCTTGAGTCTTATCTAAAATGTAAAATGCTAATATCATTATTATTATACATATAAAATCTTTGAATTGCTTTGTTTTCAAACACCTGTGTGAAATTAAACAGGTCCCTTGTGATGACCTCTTATGTGTCCCTTGAGATAAATATTGAGAAATAATGGTAACAGTAAACAACTCATGAATTCCCCCTAAATAAGTCAAAATTAACCATCACTACGTTTTTGAGGTGTATTTGAAGATGCAGTAGCAGACAGTCCAGGGTCATTATTCCTGGTTCTCTGTTCTTATGTGTTAATATGGACAGTAGACTGTGTGATACGCCCTGCTCTGCGTCCCTTTGAACCACGAGCTGCCACCTGATGTGCTTCCCAATAAGGGGCATGAACAAATGCCCTTCAAGGTTTTCGGGGCAAGGAGAGACTTTAAACAATATGATCCTGTGTATTTACTAAAATCTAAAAGACATTATGATGTGCTGCCCATAGTCACTGTGCTTCATTTCCCTCATTCTTTCTTTTTTTATTATTTATAAAATAAAGTCTTTTTTCATGTATCTCCTTGCTCTCTCTCCCTTCCCCCTCCCAAACCCTCCTGCTCAGCCTCCCTCCTCCTCATCCTCCCATCCCCTCCCCCAAAAAGGCATGCGGTCCCAAGGTGGATCAGCTCAGCATCCACTCCAGGCAAGTCTGATTTTCTCATCCTAATGTCAAGACTGGGTTAGATGTTCCTCTGGAGGTAATGGACTCCGAAGTGCCAGTCCATACACAGAAGCACAGTCTAAGATAGGCAACTGTCCCTCATTCTTTCTATTGCAGCCTTGCGTGATGTATTTGATGTTTTATACCACTTAAAATGGCACCAAAATTATCACTGTGAACAAATAGTTGGGAGGAACTCCTAGCCCTCCAAGTCTATCAGACCTGAAGATGAAATTATTCTAGTCACTGTTGCTGTAGCCTAGGCAAAGGTTTCCCATTCCATCAGTGTTCTTGTCATTTATTCAGAGCAAAGCTTCTTAATACTTAGAGACTAGGTAGAAAAACTGTGCAATCTTTAGCCCGATGTTACCCAATGTTTCAGTAGTTGAAGGCCTGTAACCAAAACAAAGGTGTGACAGGCTCAGCTTTCCTGCTAAGACATTCTCCCCTTCAATCTCTTTCTCTACAAACAGACATAGAGATTGACAAAGATACATTTGTGAAGCAAAGGTTGAGATGTGAGAGGAAACTTAAAATAAACCTCCATGTGGTGATATATAATTAATAAAATTAATCTGAAGTGTCAGAGTCAACCACAGAACCTAGCCAGGTCAGGGAGTGGTGGCCCACACCTTTAATCCTAGTTTTGGGAATATGGAAAAAGGAAGTTAAGAGAGCTGGGTGGAGGAAGAGAAGAGGGTTTTTCAGCTTTCTCAAATATTTTCCTTCCTTTTCAGAGGCATTGAGTTGGAGGACTCCTCGAGATAGGCCTGAAGAGTTGGCTGGGTGAGAAGTGTCTGTGGTTGACTATGATATTCCAGATTAATTTTCTTAAATATATATCACCACACCTATACATATTCATATATGTATATATCAAATACACACAGATATATATATTGTTTATGCCATACATATGCATGTGGCTATATCTCATATATACAGTAATATTGTGTTCAGTATTCTTATAATCTAAATATTTTTGTGCTTAGACACCTTTTGAGCTAGAGTAGTATTGCCATGCAATCTTAATTATGATGAGAATAAAACACACTGGGACAGATTCTAATAGAATGTAATTCTTCAAAGGGTGGGCACTCTGAATGAACCTTCTCTTTTTCTCACTTTCTTTATCTAGAAATAAGATTAAGACTAGATTGTAGGTTTGTAGAATGAGGTTTCTGGCCCAGTCTAGTCCCATACTGCCTAGCCACACGGTCCGGTCCAAATCTGCCCATCACCACGCATCTGGACCAGCAATCCCAAAGTTCCAAAGAAACACACAGTCACTCATATTAATTTCATCCTGCTTGGGCTATGTCTCAGGCATATTGCTAGCTATCTCCTTCATCTTAATTCAACTCATTTACATTAATCTGTCCTGCCATATGGCCTGCCCATTTCGTTACATGTTGTTTCCTGGGCAGCTGGATCATGTCTGTCTCTGTCCTCCTTCTCCTACCTATGCTCTGACTTCCCCCGCCCACTCCTACGGTGCCTGACATAGACAAAAATAGTTCTCTCATTTCACAGCATACAGACAGTCCCACATCATAGGTTTAAGGTATTGTTAGGCTTTATTTAATAGCAATTACACCTCATTCATTTTTAAAAATAGCTTGAGTGTTTCATAGTACTTTTTCTCCCTGGAGAATATGATTAAATGGAACTGTGTTTTGCTTGCAACCCCTTCACTCTCTCCTTCCCCTGTTGTTCAGCACCCCAACGGTGTGCTAGAAATCTGAATAAAAGTTAATGGTACTTCAGCACGCAAGGTGAAAATATTTCACAAATACTGTGTAAACTGTAAATAATGGAGATATTCTAAACAAGAGGATAATTTTAAAGTCCTTTTGTGAGGAAGTCGTCTTCTGCTCTGAATTTGAGAAGAAAAATATAATCATCTCAGTATTTCTTAGTGTAATGTTTTTAAAATTATTCTAAACCTTTACTGTGTGTTAACAAAACAAGTCTTCAAGCTTAGTATTTTGACTAGCGCTGCTAACTTGCTCATTCAGAAGAGACCAGATTGCTACAGAAACAAACACTCATCCCTTTGCTACAGCATAGAGACAGTCAGGTGTGATAGATCAGGTACCACAATACCAGAGAGACTCCCTCAGATAATATATGTAGAGATCATGCAGTGTACCACTCATGGGAACCAAAAAGCATGCACAGAATGTCTCTGATGAGACCTTGATTTTCTAAGCACTGTCTTGTCAACATGAAACAGTCATTCTTCATTTCTTTAAGAATTCACACATGGTCCTAAAGTATATGAAATTAACTTTATCCTTAGGTAAATCATTATTTTATAATTAATTAGTCACATAAAACTTAATTCTAATTTATTAACTTTAAAGAGCAAACAAAGGAATAGGAGAAAGAATTGTAAACTGTAGATGCAGGAAAGTGCTACCATTACTTTAAATTTTGACTTATTTAAAAAAGTTACAAGATTTACATATTTATTTCTCAAGGATGAATGAAACAGCCATCTTCTGAGTTGGAGTCAAAAATACAAATACAAGAGCTTTTTTTTTTTTTTTTTACTCCTAGTAAATAGCATTACCTTCAAATGTGTCAGACTTAAAGCATAAAAAGTAAAAGAAAATTAAGAAGACCAACCTAATTCACACCTACTTACACCTCCTCTGAAAAATCTGTTCCTTCATGTGTTCCCTTTGACATCAGACTCACTCTGGTGAGTGCCTCAAGCTCTTACAGTTCTTGTCCCTGTACTTTACAACCCGTAGCCATCAGTGCCAGAATTCCATAAAACCTTTGCTCTAAAGTGGTTAGGAGCAGCTGTTACAGCCTATGTCCCATGTAGAGTCAGATGTCTTGGAATGTTGGGAGGAAATAGGAAGCATTAATCTCCTTCATGGTGTTTCAGATAAGTAGTACCACCTCTTCTTTCAGGTAAGCTAGATCTGTCTCTCTGTGCCATCCTGGCCTCACAGATAGACTCTCAGGTCAGTAGGTTTGATTACAGGCATTTGGCTGGAAGTGACTCTGGTATTGAAGTGTCAGATCTTTAAAAATTGATAGTAAGACACTGGCAAAGCATAGAGATTGATAAAGGTCATCAAATGGAATTGTTTCAGCCTCCAAACATCCAAACATGGCATATAAGACAGTAGAGGGCCACCTGGCGAAAGCAGTACTGAGGATCTGGAAAATTATTAATTCTAACTCCCAACCTAAAGAGACAGAAATTAGGTAGTACTACCTCTCTTGAGACAGCATGAAAATGCTATCAAATATAGATTTGAACTCAGATGTAGCCGGAAGTTTCTGTCCCTCCTGGCTAGTCTCACAACCGCTTAGTTTCAAATAATCACATAAAGACTTATATTAATTGCAAACTGTTCGGTATATAACTCAGGCTCATTAACAATTAACTCTTACAACTTAACCCATTTCTATTACTCTATGTATTATCACGTGGTTCTGTGCTTTACCTGTGTTCCATTACATCTTGCTCTCTGGGTGGCCACCTGCAGCATCTCCTGACTCCGCCCTCTTTCTCCTTTCTCTGTGCTTGGAATTCCCACCTGCCTAGAAGCTGCTTTGTCGAAGACCAAAAGAGCCCCTTTATTAACCAATAATAAAGCATATTCACAGCATTCAGATGAGGAGATAAAATCACCAATATAAAAGTCTGAGAAATTAGTCCGTCAAGACTTTTTATTATAATAAAACAGTTTGAGGAAGAGGGATGGATGAAGCATGGCAGGGAAACCCAAACAGATATGAAAATGGGCAATTAGTGATGGACAGGTGGAAAAGATTCATTCTTGAGGCAGTACGCAAGTGAAGTGACTCACCTCACAAAAACAGCTATGAGTCCAAAATTTGGGTCACACAGTAGGAAACAGACTTAACTGCAGGGCTACACAGAAAGAAAAATAATCCTTGTGGTCCATTGTGCACTGTGGTAACTAAGGCAGGCTGGGAGAGACAAGAGCCCCATGACATGGGCTACAGTGGCCTCACAAGTTTGTCTTGGGACTAGTATCAAGGGTGAAGATGGTCGAAACTCACAGAATCTCTTCCACTTGGGATTTCCTCAGGACCTGTGGGCAGGTTAGAAGGTGATGACAGTATGCAGCCTCAACAATGGCCGGAGCCACATTAACATCTTCCTTGAATTCTCAATGATACAGCCTCATTGGTTTTGCTTCTATTTCATTTTCTAGGATTAACAGAAGAAGAAACCCAACACTGTGTCCAGTATGAAACAAAGAAACGTTTTCTCTTTTTTACAAAAACAAAAAAGGAACACCGATGCACCACAAATAAACTGTCTGAAAAATATGAAGGTAATAGCACTGTAGTAATAAGTTTCTAGCCTGTCTGGCTTGTGGTCCAGACCCACAGACCTGTAATACCAGAGAAACACACATACACTTATATTATTTTTATGCTGATTAGCCTATGGCTCTGACATATTGCTAACTAGCTCTTGTTCTTAAACTAACCCATGATTATTATCTTTTTCAGCCATGCAGCTTGGTACCTTTTCTACGCAGCATTTAAACTCTTTTCCTCTGTCTCACTGGCATCTCTGTGACATCTCTCTGGCATTTCTGCTCTGCTCTTCCTGTTCCTAGAGTTTTCTCAGTCTGGTAGCCCTGTCCACACTTCCTGTCTGCCTTCAGCCAACCATCATTTTTATTAAACCAGTAGGCGGGACAATTATTTACAATGTAACATGAACTCACTACACAGCACTCTCTTGGCAGTTTTTCCAGTGTGGCCTGAGCTGCCCATTGTTTAACTATATTGCACATAACTGCTATGTCTTCATGGATATTATTTGTCTACTTCAAAACATCATGTGCTGTGAGGGAAGATATAAATAAAATAGCATTAGCACTACTTAAAAAGCAGAAATGGATACTGGGTGGTAGTGGTGCATGCCTTTACTCCTATAACTCAGCAGCCAGGAGAGGCAGATCTCTGTGAATTCAAAGCTATCCTCTTCTACAGGCAAGTTCCAGGACTACAGAGAGAGAAACCCTGTCTTGAAAATCCTCAAAAGAAAAAATAATAGTCAAAATGGCTAAGGTTTTTTTTTCTTATTCTTGGGTCATTCAATTTAATGAAAAGTATACTGAATTTTCCCATAGGGAGAACCCTTTATAAAGCATTGAAAAGTAACCATGAGTATAAACCAAACATCCCCACTAAGAAACTTAGAAAACAAGGGTATATAGTAGCTCACCATTAAAAAGATAGACTTGTGATCAGAACGCTGGAATTCATGCCACTTGCCACCACAAAGGCACATGTGCAAGAACAGGAATTCAATATTTAGTAACTTTTGGTTTTTCCATACCTGAGATGTAAGAAGGCAAAAGACTAGCATGTTTTTGGAAACTGTCTTATATCTCTGATCACCAAAGTATATAAGAATGAAGGAAATGGTCATGCCAGAGTTCAGTCCTTCTGGTGCGATGGTCATCCACATTTCTGTGACTCATAATGGATGACTGCTGTTACCATTCCTTGCACTGTTTTCTTATTCTATTAATTTCTGGACTCAGACATTTCTTGGAACACTGAGTTTAATTAGTATTTGACTGATTCAGGCACAGATTCCAGCAGGGGTGTCTGAGCTGAAATGTAGGATGAGGAGCTTACAGAACATACCAATCATTAACAATGTAATATTAAAACCAAGTGTGTGCTGATTCCTTTTTATAATATTACATCTTAGAGAAGTATCTTCATAACACAGAATATAAAAGTGCCCCTTGTGGTCTTGTACCTCACTCACTCCCATTATCTCATACTTATAAGATCTGTAATGTATAATGAATACACTATGTATTCTGACACATAGTCCTGACACTATGCAAGCTGGCTAATTGTCTCCATAGCTCCTTAGCACTGAGGGAATTCTCTGGCATAATTGTGTACATGGGATAACACAAACATACTTATAACTTAGTGTAGACATTTTTAGCCACCTCTATGTCTGAAACAAATATCATAAATAGAATACAAATAAGAGCCAATATTAGAAGGCATTCAGCTAGTGTCAGGTACCTACATGTGAAAATCATTTTTCCAAAACCTCTTGGCTTTAGTTCTTTTTTGAAAGAATGGCACAAAAGACTTCATTCTTGTCTATGGCTTTGAGAAAGGGTCTCACTATAAAGCTCAGGCTGTCTTCTAACTCATTACCCCCCTATATCAACTTCCAAAGTGGGAGGATTGCAGAACAGTGCTACAATGTACAGTGTAAACTTATTTTGATCCTGGGAATTTCCACTCTTATCTCTGAACAAATTTTTCTGAAGTCTTCATTGATTTATGTCAATGGTTTGATGTTGACTATCTTTCATTTAACAAGGTGAGATATGTCTTGATTTGTTTTATCTGATTCCATGTTGGGATATCTAAATTATATTCATGATACAGTGAAACAAATTAAATCACCTGCTCATAAAGTTAAACTACAATGTTTTGTTTTGCTTTAACTGGGCTTTTTTAGAATTCATAAATGAGTATTTTATTTACCATATTTCTACCCCTTCTTATGCTCCCTCCAGCTCCTCCCATGTTCTTCTTCTACGCTCTCAAATTTATGACCACCCTTCTTCTATAATTTTTATTACATATTTATACACATATGTTTATTTGTACATAAAACCTACTGAGTTCATATAGTGTTGTTCATATAGATATATCTTTAGTGCTAACTACTTGGGATAACATAGGAGGACATTCACCCCTAAAGAAAACAATCTCCTTTCTCAGCAACCACTGACTGCCTATAGTTCATCCATCTGGCATGTTGATGGGTATTGTCATTATAAGGTCTTATGTAAACAACCATACTGAGATATTATGGGCTCAACTTCCTTGACATGTTTAGGAACATATACAGCAGCAGGAATACTAGTTCTATGGATTTTATACCCTTTTTTGGCCCCTCTTCCACAACATTACCTCAGCCCTAGTGTAGGATGACATTAGATGGAACTGGGCACCTCAAGACCATAAAGAAAGACCTCTTCTTTATGGCCAGCTATAAATCTCAGTAATAGTAATAGCCTCTGTCTGTTGCAAAAGGAAGCTTCTTTGGCAAGGGATAAGAGCAAAGTTTCTCTGTGGACATAGGAATAACTATTTAGAGGGGGCGTGGTTAGATACAAACTATGTAGTTTTGTTGTTGCTACTGTAGGACTTAGAAAGGTTTTATGGCTGCTGGATTTTTAGAGGTTCTTACATATTAGTTTCTTTGTCTCACAAAAGTCTGAGAGTTACACAGAATCCTATATTCTAATGAGTGTTGCCCAAGATAACAGAGATTCAATAGTGAGCCATATTGTATAAAAAAAGTTAGAGGGAAAGAAAATACAGAGAAAGCTAAAAAAATAAATTATATCATCCTTAATAGGGATTTGAGATACAAAGGGCATTTGCTCTCTGTAGAACTGGAGGAGAAAGCAAATGGCTGATTTTTCTTTCTGAGAAAAGCATAAGGACAGTTAGACCAATTCTTCAGACATTTTCCCAAGAGGCTGTCACAAGGAATGAAGCCTATGCCCCTCATCCCAACAGTCATAGCTCTGAAATGAATCAAAATAAACGGGCTGAAAAGAAATCTACCCTCATGAGACCATAAAGGCCTTAACCCAAAAAAGAGTACAAAATAGACCTGAAACCATTTTTAAACCGGAGGGAAGTGTGCCATGGTCCTACCTGGACCTGAGGCTAAGACCTTGCCTCTTTCCCTGCAGAGCTAAACTTTTCTAATCATCTAAACAACTCATGTATTCTCTTACACCTTGAAGTATAAGTAACTTCTCTTTTATATAAAATTCATTTTTTCCTACTTTGCTTGACTCACTGATTGCTGTTTCTTTTTTTCTGAAAAGAACCCAGCATATCTCTCAAATTCTTATGCCTTCTAAATAATAAAAAAATAAAATAAAATTAGCAGTGTAGCATATATATATATACGTATATATATATATATATATCATTATGGCTTTTAATTTTCAGGCTGATATAGGACCCTGACTCTTCTCCTTTATTAACTCCCAAGGCTAATCTCAGGATGAACTTGTCTGTGCAGGCAGACACTTGTTGAGGGAGTATCAGGGACAGTTAGCATCCAAGAACAAACTGGATCTTCATTATCATGTTGTCCTGCCATATTCTGGCTTCCTCTCACATGCTGTCTCACTGCCCTGGTCCTTCTTGCCATGCACAGGTACCCAGTTGAGTATTAATAATTTTTTCTAGGCCTATGATTGCTGAGCTCAGAGCCTTGGAACAGTCCTCATCAAAAGAAACATTAGGACAGTCTGTGAATATGCACTGTCTCACTCAAGATTCTCTTACTTTCCTTTAGGTTTAGGGAAGTCCTGGCTATATTATATGCATGACAGAGAAATATTAATTTTTTTTAAATAAGCACTAATTTGTTTCCCATATTAGATAAAGATATTCATTTACATACTGGTACTGGAGATAAATTAGATACAAATTTGTTTCTATCAGATTTCTTTTGTGCCAGAAAGCCCTCTGAAACTCAACTCAAATAATATAACTTTCATTCTTCATTGGGGAATGTATCAAATCTAAATTCCCATTCATCCTATTTCTCAAAGCCTTTTTATCCTTTTGAAAAGAAAAATAACCCAATTCATTGTATATTTTTATTATTCTATAATTAATATTTTAATCTCCTCTTCTGAGTCATAGGAGGCTTGGCTTTTTTAAAATTATGAATAAGGTCATATTTTTTATTCAACTATCCCCTTGTTCAAACTTCCCCCTTCCCTCCCCTCCCAGTCACTCTCTCTTCTCTCCATCTCTTTATCTCCTCCCCAGCAAGGGTGGGAGGTCCCAAGGTGGCTTAGTTCAGCATCTACTGCAGGCTTGGTTTTTTACATTTAAATTTAAACATTAGGAGCTGGACAATTACTTCTTTCTCGAGAAACTGGTCCTACATGGTACAAATCCTGGCCTTCCCATCTATGATCCCCACCAGATTTACAAAAATAGATTTGAGGGTTTTAAAGGCAAAGTTTTATCCTCTCTTCTCTGACCCAAGGCTGTTCACATGCAAAGCCCATGATGCAGCTTGAATTGGGATGGTAATGGGTAAAATGAAGATTAGGAAAATGATTAGGTAAAATGATTAATATAAAGAGTTTAACCCAGCAAATAAGTATAGAATTTGAGGAGAAAGACGTTGCATCCAGTGCAGTGATGAGAACAGAATCCATTAGTATGTAAAAACACTGAGCAAAGGCAATGAGGAATATTTCTGAATTTAAATGTTTACTATTCTAACACTGTGATTTTTACTTTGAGATCACCATATCTTAAAACTGTCATCTTTGATGGATGGTCTAGGATGCCTTTCCCAACTCACACCTCCATCATTATAACTCGGGGCAGGTTCCTTCTTATTGAATCACACTACAATTCATGGTATCACAGCATTGTGTTTACTAATTTTTTACTAACTTTAGAGAAAATCTAAGACATTGTCATAGTTCCTCTGTTTTCTATACTTAGGACATTACAAATGCTTAATAGAGTACTTCTGTAAACACGTAGATGGCAGAAAAAAAATTGAGGGAGAAAAGAAGAGGGGAGGAATCAACACGGACCAGGTCCTTACTATAATCCACACACTATTTTGTTGTATTGTGAACTGACCTTTTCTAATATTTAACCCCCATGGCATCCCTGTGAGACAGGTATCATTCCAATCACCAGTTTGGAGGCCAGGAAATAAAAGCTGTCAACACATGGAGACAAAGAATGAACATACACAAACTAAGAATAAGTGTGCAAATTTGACTTAAGCATAAATTGGTAAAAATAGAGCTGAACTTTGAAAACATCTTTGCTCGGGGCTGGAGAGATGGCTCAGCGGTTAAGAGCACCATCTGTTCTTCCAGAGGACCCGAGTTCGATTCCCAGCACCCACATGGCAGCTAACAACTGTCTGTAGTTCCAGTTCCAGGCAAACACTAAGGCAAATAAATAAATAAAGTTTAAAAAAAAAAAAAAAGAAAACATCTTTGCTCAAAATTAAACAGTACTTGCATGCCTAGCTATAATGTTTGGATTTAATCCTAGTAAAAACTTGCACTATCCCACTTTACAGTCAGGATAATGTTTATAGGTGATAGGGGTAAGCCTGTTACATTATTAGACTTAAAACTGTGGCAAGGTTAAATTTTTTTTTCTGGGTTCTTAAAACTATGAAGAGACTGCATTTACAGTAAGCTGATGTGATATGCAATACTTCCCCCACCCCAAACAAACAAATAAACAAGCAAACAAACAAAACTACCAATAAATTCACAGACTTAGTACTAGGCCATGAAGGGTGAAGAGGTTAAAAAAAAGTAAAATCAGAGAAGTCAAAAGAGTGGTTTTTTTAGTTGTGATATCCTGGACACATGAAATAACTGTCACCCTTGCAGGGCCCACTGCCTGCATTCAAACTTTGTCCCCAAATTGATTTACTATGTGACCAACATCAAGCACTTGGTTTGTATTATTCCATGAAACCCAAACTTAGGAGAATATAAATCCAAAGCTGCGAAGTTGACTTCAAATAGTCAAGAGCAAAGCAGTCAAAGAATAGGGTGTATTTCCATCCCACAGATGCCTGTTGCTACCTACATGTTTCAAAGCAAATTGCTTTCAGCTTCAGTATCTGCAGTGACACTAATATCTACTTAGGATTGTCAAGAGAATTATATAAGTTAATGTGTGTGATGAGCCTGATGTGTGTCCTGTGCTGATTAAATGGCATTATTGTTGCTGTTAGTGTAATCTGTATTATTAACAACCCCCCTCAATAGGGATAGGGATGTTCTTTCCATTTTTTCTCTGAACCGACTTATTGGAACTACCTGACGGTGCTATTTACATTGCTCACCTGAGAAAATTGACTTGTCTTTAAGGGATGAATTAAATGCATCATTTTCTTGAATATCTTGCAGGTTCCTTTTTGCAGGGATCAGAGAAATCCATATCTCTGGTCCAGGGTGGGAGGAGTTACCAAGCAGCAGCATTGGCCTGGGAGAAGGGGACCTCTGGTCCAGAGGAGAAAGTCTTTTCTGAGTGGTTGGAATCCGTGAAGGAAAATCCTGTTGTCATTGATTTTGAGGTGAGCCTGCGGAGTACTAAGGATAGGAGGGATACAGTAGTTTTTCACCAGCCCAGATTGGTGAAAAAAAATTCTCTTTCCTTTTCCTGTTCATGTGATAAATAAAATGCCTCTTTTTTAAATATACAAGCATTCTGTACCTTTTTAAAAATGGTAAATTGCACATCTATTGCTTTGAAATTTTAAGTGAGTGTTTATAATTCATATTTAGAATTGTTGGCATGCATGAAATACTGAGAAGGGGAATTCAGTGAATAAGATTGCTCACACTTGCCTGGGAGTAGCACTTTTCATCTCCTTATGGAACAGGAATATCCACTTTTGTGATTTTCATGCAACTTCTCTGTGTGGGCACATGAACAAAATGTTCATTCCATTTGATTTCCAGTTTCCATCACCATCAATTTCATTTTCCAGTTTTGTATTTGTTGTAATTACATGAAAAGGTGAGTTTTGTTGTTCATGGGATATTCTGTATATTATGTCATGTAGAGTCAGACTAGCCTATGGCATGACTACATTTTAAAAGGCTCCCCAAAGCTAATACTTCTATTCACTTAAATAGAGATATAAATCATTATAAACCTGGGATTATTTACATGAAAACACATAAGCTCCACAACTACAGTAGGAACAGAGCCAGCCCTACACTAGATGGTTGTGTTTGGTTGTAGAAGAAGCACACTTTTCCTTTTGTTGCTGTTATCTGTGTAATTGTTAGTGCAATCCTCCCATTCCCATGAATGGCAAGTTCACCTCTCCATTTCCTCCCATGGTGCATTTTCTCAACTGACTCCAACAAAAGCCAATGTCCATCATTAGACAGAGAGCAAGGAAGCCTCTCCTTATCCTCTCCAGATCTCCCTGCCTGAATTAAAGTTAATGAAATAACAACAGCACTTTAGCTGCCTGATGCTTAATGACTAACATAATACAAGCCCAAATTAACAACATGTGGCTTCCTTCCCTGTGCACCTGCAGTGATGGTTAATTCTATACAGTTTGCACCTGCCCTCGGGCCCTGGGCTTTCTTCTCCTGGCTCAATAGCAAGAGATCTATACTAGATTCTCTAGAAATTCCTTTCAAGTGTGAGGTTTTCTGGTAAGTATTCATCAATGAGGACTACATAGTGGTAGCAAAATAATGCCCAAGTGGAAGTGACTAGAGCTTTCTATCACCTGTTCTTAGCTTGCCCCAATCACTGACTTGGTCAGAAACATCCCGTGTGCAGTGACAAAAAGGAACAACCTCAGGAAAGCACTTCAAGAATATGCAGCCAAGTTTGACCCTTGCCAGTGTGCCCCGTGTCCTAATAATGGTCGTCCAAGGCTCTCAGGCACAGAATGTTTGTGTGTGTGCCAAAGTGGTACCTATGGTGACAACTGTGAGAAGCGGTCTCCGGATTACAAGTCTGGTAAGCATCTGGGATTGACTGTGAGGTTGGTGCCTTTCCCACTCAGAAATATATTATATCTTGACAGATTTAAGAAAAATAAAACTCACTAGCAACCTCCAACTTATAAACAAGCCTCCAAACATTAGATTCCAAAGATAAACAATGCCAGGGTCTGCTGTAACCAATGAGAGGCATGATACCAGAAAATTTATATAATCTATCCATGATAGCTACAATATTTTCATCCATAAGATAAGGATAATTCCATTATTATTTGAAAGTTGAAGTGTATTGTGGTGGAATGTTCTGTATGTTGTAAATAAAGTAACTGATTTGGCCTATGTACAGCACCATAGAAGTGGGTGGAGAATCAGAGGGCAGGCAGGTAGGAAAGGGTGGAGTTAGTCAGTCTCCATCCGACCCCCAAAGAAGACAGACATGTAGAGGTACTGGCTCAGCCATGAAAGATATCCATGGAAGATAAATGGAAATGGGTTGAATTAAGATGAAAGAGCTAGCTAGTAATGTGCTTAAGATATGGGTAAAACAGTTCAAAGGATATAAGCGTGTGATTCATTTCTTTGGGGGACAAAACCGCCACAGACCAGGCCACAAAAGCCGTGGTGCGAGAACCAGGTTCCAACCGCCACTGTGTGCCAGGTCACAAACCCTCGGCCCAAACAGGCCGGGAAAACATTCTACAACAGTGCATGTGCATGTACATGTATGTGTGTTTAAGCATTTTTAAGACACACATAAAGGATTCATAGTATAGTGCCTATAATATTAGTAGATCATAAATTTAGTACATAATAATGTGTCTTTGTCTCTCTCTACTACTGTGACAAAATGCCATGAACAAGACAACTGGCAGGAAAATGGATTTTTTGGGGTTTACAGCTCCAGAGGGTTGGAATGTTGCAGAGCCATGGCAGTAACAGGTGTCTAGAGCAGAAGCTGAGACCTTACATCTAGAACCAAAAACAGGAAACAGAAAGAGAACATCAAAAACAGCACATAGCTTTTGAAACTTCAAAATCCAACCCCAGTAACACACTTCCTCCAGCAAGTCCACATCCCCTAAATCTCCACAAAACAGGGATAGAAACAAGGGGTCAAATATTCAGATGTCAGAAACTATGGGGCACATTTATTATTCAAACCACCACATACTGTTACTAGAGAAGTATATTATTCTGTGTATTAAATGTATAAGCAGAATGTTTGTAAAGGAATAAATTAAGCCATAAGCAAAGTTTTTATACATGGCTAAATACATTAACTTGGATTTTCTTTAGAGGAGGGCAGAGGCCTCAGAATGGGAATATATTCTGGACCAAAAAAAGTGTAATTTGATATATACTTTATCTTACTCAGTGTTCTCTTGCTGTGAAGACACATCATGATACGATTGCAACTCTTAGAGAGGAAGCATGTAATTGAGGCTTGCTTACAGTTCCTGATGTTTAATTCATTAACAACATGGCAGGGAGTATGGTGGCATGCAGGCAGATAAATCAGCTGAGAGTTCTACATCTGAATCTGAACTCAGCAGGGAAAAAAGTTAAAGAAAAACAGTGGGTCTAGAATGGGCTTTTGAAACCTCCAAGTCCATCCCACAGTGATACACCTCCTCCATCACAGCCAGACTGCTAGTCCTTCTCAGGTAGCGCCACACCCTGGCGACCAAGTTCCTAATACATAAGCCTATGGAGATCATTCTTATTCACACCATAATTTTGTTCAGAAAATTTTAGTATTTGTACATTTATGTGTATTTATGCACATGCATGTGCTTTTCACACATGTATGTATAATATACCACTGATATGCTTATTGGTGATGCAAATGATTCATAGCTATTGCTATTTTATTCATGCTTTTGAGAATAGGAAAAGTAATCACACAATGTATCAGACCCCTTCCAACGTAACTTCTTGCAGTCCTTCTCACTGTGAAGTTGTAACATGCCACGAAGCAAATGCGAAGAAATCGGGTCGTCCTAGTTTCAAAGCCCACATAGTTTTGCAGCAGGATGGCAATGGGTCTTCCTCTGTTCCAGATGCAGTGGATGGAAACTGGAGCTGCTGGTCTCCCTGGAGCACGTGCAATGCTGCTTATAGGAGATCAAGAACTCGGGAGTGTAATAACCCTGCTCCCCATAGAGGAGGCCGAGACTGTGAAGGCAAGCAGCAGCAAGAGGAAGACTGTACATTCTCAATAATGGAAAATGTGTAAGATTGGGTGCAAGGCAACCAGAGTCAGTGGTTAGCACTTACTACTGTTAATAGAAAATAAAATTTAAAAACTTATAATTTTTAGATGTGCCTACACAATATTCTATTGAAGTATCAAATCTGCTGCTGCCCTTAGATCACTAAGTAGTGGGTTCTCTCTATTTAATCAGTATCTGTATATTATAAATATGCAGAGTAGGCATATTGCTTTAACATATGCATGTATGGGTGTATATACACACATATACTTATTTTTCCCTCATAGGGGACAACCATGTATCAGTGACGATGAAGAAATGAAAGAGGTAGACCTTCCTGAGAGAGAAACAGATTCAGGGTGTCTTCTGCCAGATCTCCCGGAAAATGGATTTATCTGGGTAAGTATCCTGACTATAACTTTTGGCTTGAAGTTCAAAAATAGAATTTGAAACATATGGGTTTCTTTTCATTGGAATTATTATTTTTTTACTTTAAGAATATGTTGTCTCAGAAATACAAAGGAGTATCCAGAAAATGCTGGAATACCCTTTTATCATTAATTCCCTGGGGATTAGGCAAGGAAGAGCCAGGTGACATTTTCTTTGTACCACACAGGTCATAAGAAGGCAGCAGCTGTGTAAGTAGAGAACAGAGCTTCAGTACAGAGTAGGTCTGGACGACTGTAACAGTCTGCAACTGAGAACTGACTGTTTACTTCTGAGTCTGAGCCGACTAATACCCAACATCTAAGGCAGGTCTCCAAGAGATAAAGTAGATTTGGACATAGCCACTGGAGGAGAGGAGTTGAGTCTATATTGTCTTTTAGGAAATCTGTAGAATTCTTGAACAATCAATATAAGTAATATATATATTGGAGGAGGGGGTAGTTCCAAGTCAGGGTTTCTCTGTGTTGTCCTGGCTGTCCTGGAACTCACTCTGTAGACCAAATTAGCCTTGAACTCATGTAGATCCACCTGCCTGTGCCTCTCAAGTTCTGGGACTAAAGGTGTCTGCTACCACTGCACGATTAATATCTTCTTAATTTCAAGTTTTCTATCAAATCACAATATGTTTCTATGCTTTTTATAAGAATTGAGCACTCACTGTCACACAGGTCTGTGGCTTTAGATTATATATATATAATGTTAATGTTTAATTAATTTCAACATTATAATTATATATTTATATAATATAATTATATATTTAACACAATGTTAAAATTGATCAGAAAAGGCATGTTCTCTAACCATTTATATTTTTGGGGTGGCAAGGTCTTAATATTTATTGAATATTTATGATGCCCTAACTAATTAAATGCATATTTTATATGCATTGTACACTGATACAGATTCGGGTTATTATATTTCTTTTTTTAAAAAATTATTTATTTATTTATTTATTTATTTATATAAAATAAAGGTTTTTTCCATGTATCCCCTTGTTCCAACTCCTTTCCCCCTCCAGGTCAGTCTTCAGCCTCCCTCCTTCCTATCCCTTTCCCAGAAAGAGCAAGAAGTCCCAAGGTGGATCAGTTCAGCCTCTACTCCATGGCAAGTCTGATTTCCTCACCCTAACATCAAGACTGGGTTAGGTGTTTTTCTGAAAGGAACAGGCTCTGATGTGTCAGTCCATGAACAGAAACTAAATAAAACCTTTAAATTAATCTTTTTTCAGTAGTATATTTATTATTAAAGCTAAGTAACACAAATGTCTAAGACCACTCTTACAGATATCAATAGCCAATAGCTTGTATTGTACGTTCTAATGTACTATGCATAATGATCTTAAGAAAAGGCATTTTGGGAGGAGGATATATCAATTAGATATTATTCCAGTGCAAAGATCTTGGTGTCACCAATGCAGTGGAGGATGTATTAACACACAGACCAACCACTTCCATTCCCAATTTCTGGTTCACTAGCTCTTAGTTAGGGTCTCTATTGCTATGAAGAGACACCATGACTGTGGCAGCTCTTATAAAGGAAAGTATTTAATGTTGAGCTGGTTTACAGTCCCAGAGGTTTAGTACATTATTGTTATGGCTGGGAGTATGGCAGCCTGGAGACAGATGTGCTGGAGAAGGAGCTGAGATGCTACCTGACTGGCAGGCATCAGGAAGTGAACTGTGAGCCATGAGGCCTAGCTTGAATGTCTGAGACTTCAAAGCTCACTATTGAAAGCCAATATCCACAAACTCCCATATAGTGTTAATGCTTCTAGGTTGGAAGCAACACAGTGGACAATAATCCTTTAGAACAGGTGTCAGCAACCTACAGCCTAGAGGCTCAATCTAGTCTATTACTTTAAAACAAAATTAAATTTTACCACACAGCCATATTCCTTTATTTAGGTATTACCTTTGACAGCTTCCAGACAGTACTAGGAAATACGAATAACTATGGCAGATGCCCTACAACCAACACCTGACTAATACAGGCCCTTTATAGAAAATAATTTTTTGATTCCTGCTTTAGAACATAGATGTCAAAATTATATACTGTCAGGTCTAGCTGCCTAAATAATGTTGAACATATTACCAACTGCATGCAAGAATTGTTAAAATAAAATCTTGTTATTTAATTGTAAAAAGCCAGTGAGGCTTTAAAAAAGAAATTCATTATGCTATGGATCCTCTTATAAAATGAGATTATGTCTCTTATTCTATTTCCTGCTGCTATAACCAAGTCCCACAGACTAGAACAATATATGTATTAGAAAAAGAGTTATTTAAACTGGTGTGGTGAAGCACACACAACTTTAATCCAACTACTCAGGAAGCAGAGGCAATGGATTTATATAAATTCAAAGCCAGCATGATGTGCATAGTGAGTTCCCCAGGGCTACGTAATGAGACCCTGTCTCAAAAAAAAAAAAAAAAAAAAAAAAAAAAAAAAAAAAAAAAAAAAAAAAAAAAAAAAAAAAAAAAAAAAAAAAAAAAAAAAGAAAGAAAGAAAGAAAGAAAAAAAAAGCAAATAAACAAAAGAATTATTTAGCAAATAGTTTTGGAGTGTGGGAAGTAAGCTCAATGATTGTAACATATTCTTATAACTTACTTCTTCATTAGAGAAATGAGGTAGAAGTTCGAAGCAATAACTTACTTCATGATAAATGTATAAATAGTATGCATCCCCAGCTAGCAAAATATCTCAGCAAGGAAAAGCCTGGCCAAAGACATTCCTGAAACCCATGATAAAATGATGGAGCCAACTCTCAAAAGTGGTTTTTCATCTTTACACAGAAACTATGGCATGTTCACACAGATACATATTACACACAGACACTTACATACACACACACCAGTAAAAAGTAAAATAATTTTTAAAGTATGCAGCCAATAAAAATTTCAAATATTCAATATTTCTTAACATTTCACTTCCCTTGCAAACAAAGACACATCAATAGTAACTGATAGGATAGGCTTTTTGTATCCAAGACATTAAGACTCTACTAGAATGTGGAGTGAACAAGTCATAAAAATAGGCTGACTGCTGGGCTTTCACCTTCTAGCAGATTCTCAAGCTTGGTTCTGAAAAGAGCTTTCTAGTCAAAGCTTAATGTTTTTCTCCCTCCTGGTAAAGGAGCCCTCTACTCCTTCCAGCTCCCCTAGGAAGGGTGATGCTTTCACAATTTCAAAGAGCTATGAAGGCTTCAGTAAGGGTGTGTGTGTGTGTGTGTGTGTGTGTGTGTGTGTGTGTGTGTGTGTGTGACAGAGGAGAGAGAGGGAGAGAGGGAGAGAGAGAGAGAAAACTGTGAAGTTGCCACTTGTTTCAGCATCAAAGCAGATAAGTATGATAAAAGCCAGAGATAGCATTGTTCAAGATGCTTCTGAGCTGAAAGTTCAGTGCACTTAGCAATCTGAAGTCTGCATAGAAGGTGTTTTGCATGAGCAGGGTCTTGAAAGAAAGGCAGAAAGAAGGTGGGCAGGACAGACGGACTAGCCAATGGAAGACGACACAAGGGCATGGACAACAAAGCACACTATTAGAATCAAAGAAGGGCGGGGTGGGGGGGGGGTTGTCCCTTTAGACCACAGGTTTGACGGAAGGAAATGACAGGAAGCTAGAGTAATAGCATGGGTTGGTTTAAACTAACAGTTTAGAAGAAAGAAGCACAAGGCCTATTTTTATCTTGAAATTTTTAGTGAGTCTGAGTAAGGCATTGCTTTATCTGCTGTCTGGGAAAATATATAATGACTAATCAGTTCCTAGGAAACAAACAGTTTTTAACTGATTTGCAGTCTGTTCATCTCACTAACAATGGCTCAAGCTTATAATTGTTGGATGATCATGCAATGCACAGGCAGAGCACTGACTGCAGAAGCCCTTTGGATTCTAGCAACGTGAGAAATTTTTTTGTCACTTTTCTCATTGCTGACCCCTGCTCAGGAAAATATGTATATAGACAAAAATGAAAATGAGTAAATCTTTGAAAGGCTACTCAGTAGGAGTAACACAAAGGAGAAAGGATACAGTTCTGCTCATGGTTTCCGATGAGAAAGTTGTGGCTGAATAGGCAACAGCAGAGGAGGCTCCTGCCCATGCTGAAAAGCTGCGGAGGCCTGCTCACATCAGACTATGGGGCCCACTGAGCTCAGGTGGAAAGTATAGACTGGCTATAGTCTAAAAGGCCTGAACCCCAGGAACACACTTCCTTACACTAGACTCTACTTCTTTAAGGTTTCTGGACCTCCCATAACAGAACCACCATCTAGAGACCACGTGTCCAAACATATGAGCCTGCAGGGATTATTTAATAGTCATACCATAACAGAAGGCATCAGATGTACAGTTTTGTTTGATTGAGTGTGTGTGTATGTGTGTGTGAGTGTGTGTGTGTGTGTATGTGTGTGCATGTTTATGCATGTGTGTATATGAGAATGCATAAAGGCAAGAAGTCAACTTTAACTACCCTCCTCTATTGCTTTTCATTTTATTATTTTGGATATAAACTCTCTCATTCAACCAGGAGCTAATCACTTGGCTAGACTGGCTTGCCAGCAAACTCCAGAAACCCTCCTGTCTCTACCCACCACTGATGCTAGAGTTACAGATGTGTGTCAACACATCTAGATTTCACATTGGTGCTGAAGATCTAGACTTAGGTCCACATGCTTAAACAGCAAGCACTTTTCTGACTAAGCCCCAAGAAACAAGTTTTTTTTTTTAACCTCTTTGTTGTTGGTTTTGTGCATGGTGCCAGGACCATGAGGAGAATTGCTCCTATCTCCACAGTCCCAGGAAGCACACAGAGCTTAGGCAGAAAGCACAACCTGACTACAGTATAAAAGGCCTGTGCACACCAGCCCCATTGTAGCATCCTGTCTGGACATAAACTCATAGAGATCCACTACTTCTGCCTCTCAAGTGCTGGGATTAACGACATGTACCACCATGCCCAAAAGAAGTGAGTTTTTAAGTACAAAAATTGTAATTTGTTTATAGCAAAAAGTTTAAAGAATGAACAGCTGAAAAGTGATCTGTGAACAAAGATGTTGATGAGGAGAAATAGAACAAACTATGTGGGCTGTGTTGAGAAGCAGATGATGTAGAAGAAGACAGTGTGAGTAGATACCAAGTGTATACAATGGGCAGAATCCAGGAAGACCCTAAGATATTCAGAGATGACAATCAATTGTACTCATAATTTTTGGTCTGTGTTTTAATTCTAGAATGAGAAGAAACTGTACTCTGTTGGGGAGGAGGTTGAAATTTCATGTCTCACTGGATTCAAGGCTGTTGGATACCAATACTTCCGATGTTTACCAGACAGAACCTGGAGGCAAGGGGATGTCGAATGCCAACGTGAGAAGGACAAACATTTACATGATTCCCCTGCGGAATGAATGTGCCCAATACAAATAGAGCAAAGCCAGTTCAGTTCACTTTACTACATTTTTAGCAACTGTATTAAAGGACTTAGTGAAGCAGAAAATGGGGCTCATTGGCTAAAGTGTTAGATATTTCAAAATACCAGATTCTAGCTCTCTGACCTAGCATATTAGCCTCATGCACATAGTGTTATGAAATATGCCTCTAAAAAAGAAATGCATGGAACTAGAAAACTTATCTAACCACAAGAATCTGCTTTGAGTAATGTAAACATTGAAACAAATCCCTAAAAGGTAATGCTCAGATTTGGGATTTTATATGAGTTGCCATTATCTCTAAACCATTATTCTTGGGGATGGAGGGTATACTCATATCCTTTCCTGAAAAGATTGAATACACATGTTTCCGGTAAATACCCAGGCTGCAGGAAGGTAAAAACTGAGATTCAAAAAAGACTCAAAAAGGGGCCTTATGGGACCACTTACATAGATTTGAGATCAGCATCAATTAAGATATCCTGTGCCTGTCACTCAACAGTGCTGTGACTTCCTTAAGAAAAACAGAAAACGAAGATGGAGGGATGGTTTGGAAGCTAAGAACACATACTGCTCATGCAGAGGATCCAGATTTGATTCCTAGAACCCCATGGCAGCTCACAACCATCTGTGTGCATAGTTCCAGGACATCTGGCACCCTCTTCTCATTCCTTAGGCACAGCATCAGGCAAACATGTGATACACACACACACACACACACACACACACACACACACACACACACACACACGCATGTATCCAAACATCTCTATACAATAAAAATAATTAAATCTTTTAAAAGAAAAACTCAAGAGGTATAAGAGTAAAATAAATATTTCTTGAAAGAAAAATATTCAAAAGTTGTGACTGGAGTTGGATGTACCTGGAGCTAATTCCTTAATAAGTAGAACTCAGCTGTCAGAACAAAAGGTTTTTTAGTGGTGCTTCTGAGAAGTTGGGAGTCTAAATTTCACTGATTAAAAGGAGGTACCACAACTGAACAAACACAGTAAAGCTCTCTAGTCTTACCTCTTTGGCTACATATCATCTGCCTACATTTGTTGACTATTCTGCTCCACTGAACACATCTGAGATATCGCTCTCCCTGCAGGGATCGGATGCCTCAAGCCAGTTGTTCAGGATGTCCTGACAATCTCCCCATTTCAGAGTGTGTATGAGATTGGTGAATCCATTGAGCTGACATGCCCCAAAGGCTTTGTTGTTGCTGGGCCATCAAGATACACCTGTGAGGGAGACTCCTGGACACCTCTCATTTCAGATTCATTGACCTGTGAAAAAGGTGAGCAGTGACCCAGGATTTGGGATTCTCGTAAAGTTTGCCTCCACAGGATGGGTAATTCAGGGTCCACAACACTGTTGCTTCTCAAGTGGATTGCAGATAAAAGGGAATGTGTATTCACCCTGTGTCGATGATGAGATAACACCTTATTAACCACATGAACGTCTTTACATCTTAAAGAGTGAGCTCAATGTCCGTCTGCAATAAAAAGCTTTGACATTACATTCTGTCTAAGAAGGGCAGAATCTCTCATCTAACAAGATCAGAATTGATAACTAACTGAAAGTTTTGGTTCAAATAGAGAATAAAAGGTGAGAGACTTCTAATTGGGCATTGTATTAATTACCTACATCTGAAATTTCCTAGTGGCTTTATCTCATCATCTGTATCTTCCTATATGAGCTTCTCTAAACAATGTCTTTCAGTGCTGGGTTGCATCCTTTTAAAAATCTGCCCAAGCCCTGTTTATTCTTCCTGATGTTGATGTTACTGAACTGGAAAGAAATCAGTGTCTGCTTTGTTTAAAATGCTCCCAGCTAGAGAGGATTTTGAGTATTTTTTTACCACAAAAAAAGAAATAGAAGATATCTGTTAATCTTGATTACAACAGTAGTTTGTGCATGTACCAAAATGTCACATGAAATATCAAGAATATAAACACATTTATATATCAATTTTTTAGGTTTTTAATCAATATAAAATTTTAAGAACCCTCTCCTTGCAAATCCTGTTTCCCTGGAGCTGAGAATAATTGTTTTGAAGAGAAAATATAGAGAAGGAGACATACCTTTAAAACAACTGACTGAAGAACACTACCGAATTTTCATATTTCCCTAAATGTTTTTAGTGGTCTCATCCACAGCTAAATTGAAAATGGGTTTTGAAAATCACTTTTATTTTATTGTTTAAAGCCTTAATAATAAATCCACTTTTCTTTATATTGACAGTTTGCATGTTAAATGAATTTATATAGTAACTTCAGGGATAGCTAGCTTTTTCAAATGTCTAATTACTTTTTGGTGGTAGTGTGTGGGTGTGTTGTGGAGTGTATTTGTGTATGCATGTATGTGAGTGGGTGTATGTGCACATGTATGCTCACATATGTGGAGGCCATAGTTTGTATGGATGTTTTCCTCTGACACTGCCCACTTTATACTTTTAGAAAGCACCTCTCACTAAACCTGTAGCACATGTATTTGGTTAGGCCCACTGACCAGAGAGCTGCAGGAATCTGCCTGTCTCCACTTCCCCAGTGAATACAGGAAGCTCTTTATAGGAGTGCTGGGGCTCCAAACCCAGGTTCACATGCTTGTGTGACAAGCACTCTACCAACTGAGCATGTCTTCAGCCTTAAATTTTTAAGCTTTCTTAAATGGTCTTTTAAGAAATGGTCTTTGGTCAGCGTATGTCCAAAATAATGGCTTTCATTATGATCTTTTCATTTATGTGCATTGTTGTTTCTGGCTCATCTCTGCCCCTGCTTCCACCCTCATGCTCTCTCTCTCCTCTCTACCTCCTGTTGATCACCTTCCCCTCCATGTATTCCTCATTCTGCTTCCATGTCACATAATATATATTCATAGATGTAGATAAATCTAAACATGAGAGAAAATACAGTATTTGTTTCTCATCTGGTCATTACCCTCTTTTGTTCCCAACCACTCCCTCTTAGATCTCTTCCTAAGAGAGAAAGCATGTGATATGGGCACTTTTGAGTAATGTCTCACTTTTAATCAGAATTCTTGAGGATGCATCTGAGATAAGATATTAAGCTAATTTTGCTTTTGAAAAGAACAGAAACACACAGGGAGAAAATTAGACCACGCTTGTTCATCAGCTCTCCTAACTCCCTATGTGCCTTGATGTCCCAATCCTTTGTTCTCATCTAGAACTGCACAACATTTGAGGGAATGGAAGAAAATTAACCTTTCAACTAATCTTAAGTAGATAGATCCCCATGAGAACTGATGAGAACTTCAGGTGAATGTTATACCTCGGCTCACAGGCTCCTGAGCATAAAAATCATAAGTAATATTAGCATCAGAAGGATATGCTTGGACATTTTAGTCTTCCAAAGTTAGGATGCTCATAAGAGTAGGTACAAATACATACATATATATATATATACACACACACATATACATACATATATACATACACACACACATACATATGCGCACACTCCACTCTGTCTTTGGAAATTTAAATTATAAACATGTGACATAAGATGCCTTATATCTAGATAAAGAAAATAAATATCTTATATACTTTGTCATCCATGACCATAATAAAAAGAGCTTAGTCAAAGAAAGAAAACATTAATAGTCAAAGTGAGGTAAAGACAATTTTAGGTTGTCACTTGGCCAAAGACAGACTCTTGCCTCTTTGTGTATGAAAAGGTGTTTTTTACCATGAGAAAACAAGGTGATTGCCACTACTCTCCACAGTTGCTTTCTTTCTTCCTTTGAAGACCAACCTTCAGACACCAACTGAGAAATTCCATCTTCTCTCAGCATTTCCAAGATTAAGAACTGTTCTCCTTACCATTGTTCCTGAGTTTGGCCTTATGACCTGCTTGGTTCTGACACCAGCTTCCTCCTGAAGAATCAGAGATCAGAGACGAGGAAAAGCTCATGTGTGGTCACTGAGCACTTCAAGTGAGAAGATGGTGCTCCCCACCATTTGAAAGCTGATTTCTTACTGCAAGCAACAGATGCTCTGAGCCTCCTGTAGCCTGTATGAGAAGGGCATCAAAGAACAGTTGTGTAAGAAACAATAGTAACCTTACCATGTCCGTGCACCTCTGCATAGCTGCAGCCTACCTCACTCATCTCTTCTGACATTTATACTACTTATCACCTTAGAGCTACAGACCTCCAAGTTTGCTCAGGTTCTTGGCCACATTTCACCACACAAAATGAAGGTTCCAAAAGAAGATAATGGTGGAAAATGGAAATAGCAAAAAATGAAGCCCTACGGTTATTCTCAGTACTCAGTTGGGTCTCTAACAAAAACCTCATTTCGTCAAATCTTGTACACAACAGTCTAAGTGAGAAACTGTGAGCCAGAGCCTCTGTTCTGCTATGTAATTTAATGAATATCTGCATGTGGCTGTTTACTTACTATCATAACAATTAACTTGTTCACAAAGGCATTCTGGTCCTGTGGATGCTGATGAATCAGATCCAGCTCAGCAAAGTTCATCTCATCCAACACTGTTGCGATGTCGTCTTTAGGTCTAATACAGCTATTCCAAACATCCCTCTGGGTAGCCTTTCCTGGAAACAAAGATAACCAAGGTTTATCCTTACAGAAAATATACTGCAAGTATCAACTGCCCACTTTAGTTCCCTTTCTTTACATAGACTCCACTCAATTCTCCATCTTAGTTCAAGTATATTTCTTTCTAGAATCTCTCCTTACCTTTCCCACCCAAGGTTGGTGTGGCATAGTCTCCAGAATCCATGTTACCTGTTTTTAAAATTGCCCCTACTTTCATTTACAAATCTATCATTATACTATTTTTATGCCCATGAGATAAAAAGTCTTGAATGTATCTACTCTCCAGTCCCGTGTCTTGGTTCAATCCAAATTACTGTCGCCTTTCTCCTGAATTGCTACGAACATCCCTTTAAGTTCATCAAAGCACCACTGTTGTTTCCTTCCTGTCTTCACTGAAAGCTCTCCTCCCCCATGTCCCCTCTTTTCCTCCTTCCCTTCCTTCTTTCCTTTCTAGTGAACCATAGAATCCTAGTACATAGAATATAAGAATGGATCAACCCCTATATCCATCTTGTTTGAAAATGAAATTTTTAAGCCATTAATTCTTCTTCCACCCACACATACCAAATTGCAAGATTCTCATAGCTAATACCCATAATGCTAGTTATTATGTTGGTTCTTGTCTTTAGCCTCCCAGGAGGTTTCATCTGTGTTGACTTCCTCCACATTACTTCCTACCTCCCTACCTGTTGCCTTGTTTTTCCCAGGCTCCTGCCTTATGTATGAAATTAAACACTGGAATCATCTTAGACCAAGATTTGCCCCACCACCTCATGCTGCACTCTTGTACTGGGGAATCCTTCTCATATCTTAAAGGTTTCCTCAACAGAGTTGATAAATTGAATTCTTAACACAGATTTCTCTACTGAGCTCTAAACAGGGATACCCAAGTCCCTCTAAGTTTGTTTGTCTGGGTAGTCTAAGGGTACCCCCAACTCAACATAGGAAGAAAGAGGTCATCTTTCCCTGCCTGAAACTAACCATTCTCTGAGACTTTCCTTTACAGAAATGGCCCCAGTGCCTCTTCTCTTATGTAAACTAGACACTAAGCTTGACTGCCATTATAACTTACCACAATATTGACAGAATTTATTTTAACACACACACACACACACACACACACACACACACACACACATAGTCTACCTACTTCATTCTAGTTTGCCACATACTCACCTATAATTTACCTACTTCTCTCTTCTTTCACATCTGGACCCATGTTCTAAATTACCATCTCTTTTGTACCTGAATCACTATAAAAACACCATAGATTATGTACCATAGCTCTCTTCTCTATGCCTCTCCAAAATTATTATTCCCTTAAAGGCATTCCCTATCTCTATTTTAAAATCCAAACCTGTCTTTGTCACATGCTTCTTTGTCTGAAAACTGTGAGCTGTACTGCTTAGAACATAAAGAGGGAGTAGCCTTATTAGACAACTTCATTCCCATCATGCACCACTTCTGCAGCTACATCTTGTTGTGTGCTTTTTTTTTTTTTTTTTTTTTTTTTTTT
>PVIH01011153.1:59008-71029 GCA_004025045.1 Sigmodon hispidus | reverse complement strand
CAGGGATGGTGATACCTCCTGAGGTTCTTTTGTTGAGTAAAATTGTTTTGGCAATCCTGGCTTTCCTGTTATTCCAAATGAAATTGAGTATTGTTCTTTCAAGGTCCAAAAAATATTGTGTTGGGATTTTGATGGACAGTGCATTGAATCTGTAGATTGCCTTTGGTAGAATTGCCATTTTTACTATGTTGATCCTACCCATCCAGGAACATGGGAGAGCTTTCCATTTTCTGATATCCTCTTCAATTTCTTTCTTCAGTGATTTAAAATGTTAGTCAATTAGGTCTGTTACTTCTTTGGTTATAGCTACTGCAAGGTATTTAATACTATTTGCAGCTATTACGAAGGATAATGTTTCCCTTATTTCTTTTTCTGCTCTTCTATCTTTAGTGTATAGAAGGGCTACTGATTTCTTAGTTAATCTTATATCCTGCTACATTGCTGAAGGTTTTTATCAGCTGTAGCAGTTCCTTGGAAGAATTTTGTGGGTCACTTATGTATACAATCATATCATCTGCAAATCTTCATTTAATTTTGGTAGATGGTACCTGTCCAGAAAGCTGTCCATTTCTTCTAGGTTTTCCAATTTTGTGGAATACAGATTTTCAAAATATGACCTGATAATTCTCTGTATTTCCTGGGGGTCTGTTGTTATGTCCCCCTTTTCATTTCTGATTTTGTTGATTTGAAAAGTCTCTCTCTGTTTTTTGATTAGATTGGCTAAGGGCTTATCTATCTTGTTGACTTTCTCAAAGAACCAACTCTTAGATTCATTGATTCTTTGTATTGTTCTTTTTGTTTCAATTGTATTGATTTCAGCTCAAAGTTTGATTATTTCCTGCTGTCAGCTCCTTCTAGATGAGTTCGCTTCTAATTGTTCTAAGGCTTTCAGCTGAGCTGTTAGGTCTCTAGTGTATGATTTCTCTAGGTTTTTCATATAGGCATCTAGTGCTATGAATTTTCCTCTTAAGACTGCTTTCATTGTGTCCCACAAGTTTGGATATGTTGTGGATTCAATTTCATGAAATTCTAGGAAGACTTTGATTTCTTTCTTAATTTCTTCCTTGACCCAGAGATGGTTCAGCTGAGTGATGTTTAGTTTCTACGAGTTGATAGGCTTTCTATGGGTTTTGATGTTGTTGAACTCTAACTTTAGGCCCTGGTGGTCCGATATGTTAGAAGGGATTATTTCCACTTTTTGTATCTGTTGATATTTGCTTTATGACCAATTATGTGGTCAATTTTGGAGAAAGTTTTTTGAGGAGCTGAGAAATATGTATATTCCTTTTCGTTTGGGTGGAAGCTTCTGTAGATATCTATTAAATCCATTTGCATCATAACCTCTTTTAGACTCCTTATTTCTCTGTTGAGTCTCTGTCTGGTTGATCTATCCAGGGTTGAAAGTGCGGTATTGAAGTCTCCCACTGTTAGGGTGTAAGAATTGATGTGGGATTCGAGCTTTAGCTGTGTTTCTTTTACATAAGTAGGTGCCCTTATATTAGGGGCATAAATATTCAAGATTGAAATCTCCTCTTGACCAATTTTTCCTGTGATGAATAAGTAGTGACCATCTTGGTCCCTTTTAATTGCTTTTAGCTTAAAGTCTACTTTGTTAGATATTAGGATTGCAATCCCCGCTTGTTTCTTAGGACCATTTGACTGGAAAATTTTTTCCTAACCCTTTATTCTAAGCCTGTGTCTGTCTTTGCAGTTCAGGTGTGTTTCTTGTAGGCAACAGAAGGATGGCTTCTGTTGTTGTATCCATCTTGTTAGTGTGTGACGTTTTATAGGAGAGTTGAGACCATTGATATTAAGGGAAATTAGTGACCATTGATTCATATTTCCTACCATTTTTGGTGGTAATTTGTTTGTGTTTTCTTTCTCTGGGATATTCTTCTTTGGAATTATTTATTGTTTGTGATTTCGTGGGTGTATCTGGGGTCCTTAGGTTGGAGTTTTCCCTCTAATAATCTCTGTAGTGCTGGATTGGTAGATAGATACTCTTTCAGTCTGACTTTGTCCTGAAATACCTTGCTTACTCCATCTATGGTGATTGATAATTTTGCAGCGTATAGTATTCTAGTTTGTCAGCCATGCTCTTTTAGTGTTTGTATAACTTCTCACCAAGCCCTTCTAGCTTTCATCGTTTCCATTGAATAGTCAGGCGTTATTCTGATGGGTATGCCTTTATATGTGAGTTGGCCCTTTTCTTTTGTAGCTCTTAAAATTTTTTGTCTGTTCTCTATGTTTTGTGTCTTGATTATAATGTGGTGTGCTGACTTTTTTGGGGGAGTCATATCTATTTGGTGTTCTGTAAGCTTCTTGTATCTTTATAGGCATTTCCTTCTTCAGGTTAGGGAAGTTTTCTTCTATGATTTTATTGAAAACATTATCTATGCCTTTGAGCTGGTATTCTTCTCCTTCTTCTATTCCTATTATTCTCACATTAGGTCTTTTCACGTTGCCCCAGATTTCCTGAACATTTTGAGTTATGACTTGTTTAGTTTTACTATTTTCTTTGACTGATATATCTATTTGAGCTACTGAGTCTTCCACTTCAGAGATTCTATCTTCCATCTGTTGAACTCTGTTTGTTTTGCTTGTATCTGTGGTTCAAGCTTTTTCTTCAGATTTTCTATTTCAATCTTTGCCTTATTTTGTGCCTTTTTTATTGCTTCTATTTCTTTTTTTCTTAATTTATTTTGTATTTATCAAGAAAAACCGTAAAATGAATTAAAATTGCTGATAAGTTAGCAATAACTATAAAGAAGATAAAAATCATAAGCATGACTTATCAAGGGTGATAATGCAAATAAGATTGCTACACATATATTTATTTTGTGTTCAGCTTTCCCTCTGAATTTTTTTTCCATCCCTGTATATCCTTATTCAGGGTCCCTTCCCACTCCTGCCACATCAGGTCATTTTTTCTTCTCCACAACTCCCCATCCCCTCCCTGGGCAGGGAACAGACAGTCCTGTGTTCCCACTGACCCAATAATGCTTGGATCACTCTCCACTCCTGGCAAATCCAGTTTTGTCACCCCTCCCTCAAGAGTGAGACAGGTGTTCCTATAGTTGGAGTGGGATCCGAAGGGTCAGTTCAGGGTGTCTCTGATCCCATTATTGCTTCTATTTCAGCTTTTAGTTCCTGGCATGTTTCTTTCATAGATTTCTTCATCTCTTCAAATTGTTTGTTTGTATTTTCTTCTGTTCTTTAAGGCTATTTTTCATATCTTCTTTGAGAGCCTTGATGATCATCAAAAAGGAATTTTTGGTATTGCTTCCTTCTGTTTCCTCTTCATTGCTCAGTTCATGTCTTGTATTTGTAAGATGGCCACTTTCTTCTTGAGTTACATTGTTGTTCTTTGTATTATTATGTAAGTTTTTGCACTGACATTTGCCCATGCTTCAGTGGTTCATGATTAGGTGGCTCTTGGTCAGTTTTGGCACTAGGGCTTGTGTGCCTCCTGTCACCTGTCTGGGAGGGGTCTGAGTCTGTCCTTCAGGGACCCTGTCATTATCTGTTCACTCAGTTGAAGGTGGAGGCGGGTAGTCATGCAAATTCCCTCAGCAGCAGCTGGGGGTATGGTGATATGCAGACTTTATCTGTGCCTGCTACAGAGTGCACTGGGACTCCTGTAGTATATTTTTTTTTATAATTTTATTTATTTATTTATTGTGATTTATAAAATAAAGTCCCTTTTTCCCCATATATTACCTTGTTCTCCCTCCCAATCCCCACAGGTCAGCCTTCAACTTCCCTCTTCCCCACCCTCTTACCCCCTACCCCAAAAGGACAAGAAGTCTCAAGGTGGATCAGCTTGGCATCCACTCCAGGCAGGTTCGATTTTCTTATCCTAATGTTAAGACTTGGTTAGGTGTTACTCTGGGAAGAATGGGCTCCAAAGTACCAGTCCACACAAAGAAACACAGTCTGATCCCTCCTCTCAAGGCTCCACATACTGCTCATGTCAGTGGACATGGAGAGCCTAGTTAGTTTTCTTGAAGGTTCCCCAGTGGCTGTGCTTAATTCAGTGAGCTCACTGTAAACAATTTAGGATTTTTTTGAATCTGCCTTTACTGTTTATCTCTTATCTCTTTCCATTTCTGACCACACTTTTAATCTGCCAGAGTGTGACTAGAATCAAAGGCTTGGCTAGCATAGATGGCTTCATTAAGCTCTCTCTATTTATTTCTGTTGCTGAAATCAATCTTAATTTCCTAAAGTGTGACTAGAATTAAAGGCTTGGATACAATGGCTGGCAGGCTCCACACAACATCTAGTCTAGCTTCATAGAAGGTTTAGCTTTTTAGCAGAGGTACTGCCAGGAGCTATACATACCACTCTGGGGAATTTTAAAGTCCATATTGCTACTAAGTAGAGTATTTTTGTCTGCTGCTCACAAATTATATTTAAGTATTTGACAGTAGAGCTTTATAAAAGAGCCACATGTTTTTTACTGCTAAAGCTGAATCAGGAAGCCTGTCTTTAAAAAGTCACACATCTGCTTATAGGATTACCCAGAAACTGCCTAAAGCTATCAAACAGTCAACATTAGTATGGCCAGTAACTTTAAAGAAATTGCAAAATGATAAAAAATTGTACAGAAGTAGATTGCCTCAAGTCCAAATGTTAGAATTAAGATGAGTCAAGGAAGCAATCATCACATATGGTATGCATTCACCAATTGTAAAACAAATGTTAAATTTGTGGTCAACATGTAATCCAATTATCCCTAGGGACTAATTAAATATGCTTACTGCTGTTTTCAAGGCTGGGCTACTTTTACAATGGAAGACATGGTAGAAGAAGGAGGCCAAAAGAATAGAACAAAGAAACAGAACTAGAGGCACAGAAGTCTCCCAAGACTAAATTCTTGGGAAGGGATATTATGCTGATATAAAAAAGCAATTGCTATATAATGACCATATCTTGAATTTATGCCAAATCACAGCATTAAATACATGGTTTAGCTGCCATCTGAACCTAGGCCTTGAGATGGTCACTTGGCTTTGGTGCAGAACATGGTTGGCATAATAACAGGGCAACAGGGTCCCTTGGTTCTAGGTACACAGCAGAGAGGAGAAAGATCAGGCCACTGCTCCCTGAGACGGCAAGAACAAAGTCCGTCCAGAACACTGCTATTTTGTATCCTAAATTTTGTGACCTATTTTGTATCCTAAATAATTAATTAAATCTCCTCTTTTTTTTTCAGGAGCAATTTATAATCCCCGTGTAGCTAAGATAACTTCCATTCATATATCATGTAAAAGATTGACTGTGAGAATTTGTTGTGTATCACTTCTAATAGTTTTTGAACAAAATATTGGCACAGAGTGGGGCTATTTAGCATTCCCCAAGAGAGAACCCTCCACTAATCTCTCTTTCCAGGCCTAGAATTATTATAAGTAGGCCCTCTAAAGAAAAATTTTTCTATGTAATGTACTTATAGAAGTATTGTAAGTAAAATATATTAATTAAGTGATTAGAATAGGCCAAATTCCTTTTATGATAACCCTAATACCTAAGCCATTCAAAGACACAACAAAGTAGTAGAACTACAGACCAATTTTGCTCATGAATATTGATGCTAAAATTCTCAACAAAATTTTGGCAAACCATATACAACAATATATAAAAAATATCATCCACTATGACCAAGTAGGCTTCATCCCAGAAATGCAGGAATAGCTTAATATACGAAAAACCATAAATGTTATCCATCATTTAAACAAACTAAAGGAACAAAAACACATGATCAAATCCTTAGATGCTAAAAAAGCAGTCAACAAAATCCAACATTCCTACATGGTAAAAGCTCTGGAGGGATCAGAAATACCAGGACAATATCTCATTATAATAAAGGCAATCTACAGGAAGCAGACAGCCAATATCAAACTTAATGGAGAAAAACTCAAAGCGATCCCACTAAAATCAGGAACTAGACAAGGATGTCCTCTCTCCCCTTACCTATTCAATATAGTTCTCCAAGGTTTAGCTAAAGCAATAAGAGAACAAAAGGAGATTAAGGGGATACAACCTGGGAAAAGAAGTGAAACTATTTCTAATTGCAGATGACATGATTGTATACATAAATGACCCACAAATTTCTACTAGAGAACTTCTACAGATGATAAACACCTTCAGCAATGTAGCAGGATACATGATTAACTCAAAGAAATCAGTAGCCCTCCTATATACTAAAGATAAAAGTGCTGAAAAAAAGTAAGGGAAATATTACCCTTCATAATAGCTGCAAATAGTATTAAATACCTTGCAGTAACTATAACCAAAGAAGTAACAGATCTATTTAACAAAAAATTTTAAATCTCTGAAGAAAGAAATTGAAGAGGATATCAGAAAATAGAAAGCTCTCCCATGTTTCTGGATAGGAAGGATCAACATAGTAAAAATGGCAATTCCACCAAAGGCAATCTGCAGATTCAATGCACTGCCCACCAAAATTCCAACACAATATTTTTTGGACCTTGAAAGAACAATACTCAATTTCATTTAGAATAACAGGAAAGTCAGGATTGCCAAAACAATTTTGCTCAACAAAAGAACCTCAGGAGGCATCACCATCCTTGACTTCAAGTTATACTATAGAGCTACAGTAATAAAAGCAGCCTGGTAAAAACAGACTTGTGGATCAATGGAACAGAATTGAAGATCCAGACATTAATCCACAAACCTATGAACAACTGATCTTCTACAAAGAGGCCCAAAATATTCAATGGAAAAAAAGACAGCAGATTTAACAAATGGTATTGGCATAGCTGGATGGTAGTGTGTACAAAAATGCAAATATCTCCGAGCCTGTCACTCTGCATAAAACTCAAATCCAAGTGGATCAAAGACCTCAACTTAAACCCAGACAGTCTAAACTTGATAGAAAAGAAAGTGGGAAATACACTTCTATGAATTGGCAGAGGTGAATACTTCCTAAATATAACACCAGTGACACAGACACTAAGACCAACAATCAATAAGTTTGATCTCCAGAAGCTGAGAATCTTCTGTAAAGCCAAGAACACTGTCAATAGGACAAAACGACAGCCTACAGAATGGGAAAGGATTTTTCACCAATCCTACATGTGATAGAGGACTGATCTCTAAGATATATGAAGACCTCAAGAATCTAGAGCCCAAAACCTTGAATAACCCAATCAAGAAATAGGGTTCAGAACTAAAAAAAGATTTCTCAGCAGAAGAATTATGAATGGCTGAAAGGCACTTGAGAAAGTGCTCATTATCGTGCTCATCATCTTTAGCCATCAGAGAAATGCAAATCAAAACAACATTGAGATACCACCTGACACCTCTCAGATTGGCTAAGATAAAAGACACAGATGACAGCCTATGCTGGAGAGGGTGCAGAGCAAGGGGAACACTCCTCCATTGTTGGTGGGTGTGTAAGCTTGTTCAGCCAGTATGGAATGCAGTATGGCGGTTTCTCAGAAAACTGAGAATCAATCTCCACAAGGACCCAGCAATACCACTTCTGGGTGTATACCCTAAAGATGCACAGTTACACTTCAATGGCATTAGCTCAACTATGTTCATAGCAGCGTTATTTGTAATAGCAATAACCTGGAAACAACCTAGATGCCCCTCAACTGAAGAATGGATTCACAAGCTGTGGTACATCTACACAATGGAATACTACTCAGCAGTAAGGAAAAATGATATCCTAAAATTTGCAGGCAAATGGATGGATTTGGAGAATATCCTCCTGAGTGAGTTATCACAAACCCAGAAAGATGAGCAGGGGATGTACTCACTCATTAGTGGACTCCAAACAAACAATAAAAAAGCAAAGCATGTCCAAGCTGTAAACCACAACCACTGAACAGCTTGGGATCAGAAACACCTTGGACTGACCCCTTGGATCTCACTCCCCCTAGAGGAACACCTGACTCAGTTTGATGTTGAGGGGAGAAAAGTGGATTTGCCAGGAGTGGGGGCTGAACCAAGCAATATTGGGACCTTGGGACCTTGGAGGGGGTGGGCAAATAACGAGAAGAGAGAATGACCTTATCTGGTGTGAAGGGGAAGGGACCTTGATTAAGGATATATAGGGATAGAAAATGTGACTTCTTTATTCATAATAAAAAAAAATCGAAGGGAAAAATAAAAAAGATAATTCATTTTACTGTTTTTCTTGATAAATACAAAATAAATAAAGAAGCAAAAAAAGAAAAATAATAAATTTCAGATTTTTCAAATGGAGTCAACTGATGTGAGTGCCTCCTTTGTGCTCTTGAGCTTTTGTCACATTATCCATTATCTTTTTGTATTTTAATCAATTTCAACTTCTCTACGCACTTTATTCTTTTGTGAGTTCTTTTTCTTTTTCATTTCTCAGCTCCCTTTGATTCGGGTATTACCTTGGCTTAGTGGCACCCTTTAATTGAAGGCTTCTTCCTTACAAGGGCAGCTGCCTTTTTTCTGACTCCCTTTTTCCTTAGTGCTTGGCAGTCATGATAGTTCTTGTGTTGTTGGCCATTGTTTACTACTTTGACTATGTTTTTTCTTTTATGTATATATTATCTGGTGATTTTACATCATGTACCCCATAAAACTCATTTTTCAGATCCCATTCTTATGATCTCCCCGTTAACAAAAATGTCCATTCATGCTGTTCATTTACTTACTGGAGCATAAATAAACTCCCTGTTACTAAACCCTTAAAGAAAACAAGTCTTTTCTCACCCACACCCCTGCAAGAGGCTATCAATAAAGAACTGAGGCAATGTGCCTTTAGCTATATTCAAGCCTTAACTTTTTGTATACATCTCTTTTTTTTTTAGTCCACTAATGAATAAGTGAGTACATCCCCTGCTTCTTTTTCTGGGATTGTGATATCTTTCTCAGGAGGATATTCTCCATATTTATCCATTTCCTGCGAGATTTAGAATATCATTTTTTCTTACTGCTGAGTAGTACTCCATTGTGTAGATGTACCACAGTTTGTTAATCCATTCCTAGTTGAGGAACATCTAGGTTGTTTCCAGGTTCTTGCTATTATGAATAATGTTGCTATGAACATAGTTGATCTAATGCACTTGGGGGGCGAATATACATTTTTAGGGTATATGCCTAAAAGTGGTATTTCTGGATCCTTGGGGAGATTGAGTCCCAGTTTTCTGAGAAACTGCAATAATGCATCCCATAGTGGCTGAACAAGTTTACACTCCCACCAACAATGGAGCATGTTCCCCTTGCTCTCCTTCCTCTCTAGCATAGGCTATCATCTGTGTTTTTAATCTTAGCCATCCTGACAGGTGTAAGTTGGCATCTCAAAGTTGTTTTGATTTGCATTTTTCTGTTGATTAAAAATGTTGAACACTTTTTCAAGTGCCTTTCTGGCATTTGTAATTCTTCTGTTGATAATTATTTAATTGGGTTATTAAGGTATTGGTGCTCTATTTTCTTCAGTTCTCTCTATATTTTGGAGATTAATCTTCTGTCACTTGTAGTGTTAGTAAAAATCTTTTCCCATTCTATAGGCTGTCATTTTGTTTTATTGACTGTGTCCTTAGCCTTACAGAAGCTTCTCAATTTCAGAAGGTCCCATTTATTGATTGTTGTTCTTAATGTCTGTGTTACTGATCTGTTCTCTTAGTCTTGTCTGGACAAGGATGTTTTTACTCTGCTCTCGACATGGGTGCTGTGGGATCTTCCGATGTCCTTCTGTAATAATGCAGTTTGCTTTGGGGACAGGATTTGGTCATGGACTATCCCTCCTGCTGTGTGTTGCTGTGGGGGTCTCCCAGTTTTGTTTAGCCTAGGGCAGGGCTGGGTATGAGTACAAAGCTGGAGCTGTGTCCCTGGCTTTGGAGAGAGGGTCTCTGGCCTAGTGTTTGAGGTGTGCCTGCTCTGGACCAGAGTGCTGTGGAATCTCTGGGGCAGATTTTGATTTTGTCTTTATAGAAACTAGACATACTCATCTTTACAAAGTCAAAAATCTTTGGACATTTACACTTTTATAGCAGACAAGAAGAATACTCAGAAAAAATTACAAGTAAAGAAATATCAGACCTATTGGTCCAGTATAGTATACAGGGTAAAATCTCATTGCTTAACATCTATGTCTTTATTTGTAAGAGAAGTTAATGTTCAAGTTTAATTATAAATTAATGTGCTTTGGAGTTGGAGTGTTTCTCTTTCTTTCTCTAAACCTAAGCATGCATGTTAAAGGAAAGTGTGAATCTCTGTATCATAATCAGAACATCCACCTGATATGGGACAAGAAAATAGAGTTTATAGTCACTATAAGAGACTATTTTATTGTAACTAATCATATGCTAAATAAATATTTATATCAAAATTTATGAGACTATATATATACTTAAATTTTGTCATCACATTAATGTTCATATAAGGTACTAATTAATTCTAGAAAAAAGTATTTATTTTGGTTCCTGTCCATTGTGTTGAGTTTTAGTCTCAGTATTCTTCAGTGAATCATAACAATGTTTAAATGCAAACTTTAAATTATCCAAAAGGGAGGTGGGGCACCACAATGATGATTTTACATGGACTATATGACAAACCCACTAGGTTGATCAACATCAACCAAAGATCAGATTTGGACTACAAACTGCTTAGGACAATTTTTTTCCTTTTTAAAATTATGAATAACATCTCATTTTTCAGTCAGGTATCCCTTTGTTAAAACTCCCTTCCCACTTCTGCACCTCCCAAGCAATCTCTCTTTTCCCATCTCCTTATTTCCTCTCTAGCAAGGGTAGGAGGTCCCAAGGTGGCTTAGTTTAACATCCACTCCAGACAGATCCACTATCCTCATCCCAATATCAAGACTGGGTCAGATGTTCCTCTGGAGGGAATGGGCTCCAAGGTGTCAGTCCAAGATGCTTCTGATCCCATGCAGTTCAATGGTTATGATTTGTAGCTTGGGTATGCTTTGCTTTTGGATTAAAGTACACTAATGCATGAGTACATCCAGTGCTTCTCTTTCTGGGATTGTGATACCTCGCTCAGGAAGACATTCTCCATATCCACCCATTTACCTGCAAATTTTAGAATATCATTTTTTCTTACTGTTGAGTAGTACTCTATTGTGTAGATGAACCACATTTTGTTAATCCATTCCTCAGTTGAGGGGCATCTAGGTTGTTTCCAGGTTCTTGCTATTATGAATAATGCTGCTATGAACATAATCGAGTTAATGCTTTTGGGGCAAATGTGCATCTTTAGGGTATATACCTAAGATTAGTATTGCTGGATGTTTGAGAATGGTTTCCAAAGTGGCTGAACAAGCTTACACTCCCACCAACAATTGAGGAGTGTTACCCTTGCTCCACATGCTCTCCAGCATAGGCTTTCATTTGTGCTTTTAATCTTAGCAATTCTGACAGGTGTAAAGTTGGTATCGCAAAGTTGTTTTTTTTTTTTTTTTTTTTTTTTTTTTTTTTTTTTTTTTTTTTTTTTTTTTTTTTTTTTTTTTTTTTTTTTTTTTTTTTTTTTTTTTTTTTTTGCCTCTAGTAGTGTTTTTATTTAGGCTTGTTTAGTTTAGACAATCCTGTATCTTTTATGTTTCCATTTAATATTTTAAAATTTAACATTATTTTGTAATTTCTGTGAAGAATTGAATTGGAACTTAATTTCAATTGCATTGAATCTATAGATTATTCTTGATTGATTGGCTATTTTAACAATATTAGTTCTAGTAATACATGAACATGGGAAGTTTTTCCATCTTCTAATCTCTTCTTCAGTTTTTTTCTTAAGTGTCTTAAAGTTTCATCACAACAACTTTTTACTTCCATGGTTAGATATATTCCAAGATATTTTTAGAAAAATTTTAGTGAGGTTGTTTCCCTGATTTTTTTCTTGTTATAAGAAGACTTTTGTTTTTTTCATTAGTTTTTTTTTTTTTTTTTTTTTTTTTTTTTTTTTTTTTTTTTTTTTTTTTTTTTTTTTTTTTTTTTTTTTTTTTTTTTTTTTTTTTTTTTTTTTTTTTTTTTTTTTTTTTTTTTTTTTTTTTTTTTT
>PVIH01011153.1:16860-58908 GCA_004025045.1 Sigmodon hispidus | reverse complement strand
AGCTCAACTATGTTCATAGCAGCATTATTTGTAATAGCAAGAACCTGGAAACAACCTAGATGTCCCTCTACTGAAGAATGGATTAACAAACTGTGGTACATCTACACAATGGAATACGACTCAGCAGTAAGAAAAAACGATATCCAAAAATTCGCAGGCAAATGGAGGGATTTGGAGAATATCCTCCTGAGCAAGGTATCACAATCTCAGAGAGATAAGTAGGGGATGTACTCACTCACTAGTGAGTTCTAAACAAACAAACAAGAAAAAAAAAAAAGCCAAACATACCCAAGCGACAAACCACAACCACTGAACAGCTTGGGATCAGAAACACCCTGGACTGATCCTTCGAACCCTACTCCAACTATAGGAATACCAGACTCATTCTTGAGGGAGGTTGGCCAAAACTGGATTTGGCCAGGAGTGGTGACTGATCCAAACATTATTGGATCAGTGGGACCATAGGACTGTCTGCTCCCTGCCCAGCGAAGGGATGGGGAGTTGCAAAGAAGAGAAATGTCAAGATGTGTTGGGAGGGGGAAGGGACCTTGAATGAGGATATACAGGGATTGGAAAGAAAATTTCAGAAGGAAAGCTGAACACATAGTAAATATATGTGTAGCAATCTTATTTGCATTACCACCCTTGATATGCCATGCTTCTGATTCTTATCCTGTTCATAGTTATTGTTAACTTTTCCTCATTTTAAATTCATGTTACTTTTTTTTTGTTAAATACAAAATAAAGAAGAAGAAAAAAAAAAAAACAAAAAAAAACAACAAAAAAATAAAAAAAACAAAAAAAAAAAATAAAAAAAAGCAAAGTTGTTTTGATTTGCATTTATCTGATGGCTAAAGATGTTGAGCACTTTTTTGTAATTCTTCTCAGAATTTCCTTTTTACTTCTGAGCCCCATTTTTTAATTGGATTCTTAACGCTTTGGGGCTCTAGTATTTTTAGTTCTTTATATATTTTAGAGATCAATCCTCTGTCACTTGTAGGGTTAGTAATTTTTTCCCACATTTTATAGGCTGCCATTTTGTCTTATTGACTGTGTCCTTGGCATTAGAGAAGCTTCTCAGTTTCCAGAGATCCCACTTATTGATTGTTGTTCTTAGTGTATGTACTACTGGTGTTATATTTAAAAAGTGGTCACCTATGCCAATATGTTGGAGGGTATTTCCCACGTTCTTTTCTATCAAGTTCAGTGTAGCTGGATTTATGTTGAGGTCTTTGATTCACTTGATTTTAAGTTCTGAGTAAAGTGATTTGGATCAATTTTCATTTTTCTACTCACTACTATGCAGTTATGACAACACCATTTGTTGAAGATACTTTCTTTCATTGAATATTTTGGCCTCTTAGTCAAAAATCAAGTGATCATAGGTGTGTTGGTTAAATTAGGTGTCTTCAATTTGATTCCATAGATCAACAAGGATGTTTTTATGCCAGTACTAAGCTGTTTTTATTACTGTTGCTCTATAGTTTAATTTGAAGTCAGGTGATGCTTCCTGAGGTTCTTTTGTTGAGCAAAATTGTATTGGCCATTTTGGTTTCCTGTTATTCCAAATAAACTTGAGTATTGTTCTTTCAAGGTCTGTAAAAATTGTGTTGGGATTTTGATCAAATTGCATTGAATCTGTAGATTGCTTTCAGTAAGACTGACATTTTCACCATGTTGACCTCATCTATCGAAGTACATGGGAGATCTTTCCATTTTCTGCTATCCTCTTCAATTTCTTTCTTCAGAGATTTAATTTTTTTTTTCAAATTTATCTGATACTTGTTTGGTAATAGTTACACCAACATATTTAATGCTATTTGCAGCTATTATAAAAGGTGATGTTTTCCTAATTTCTTTTTAAGCCCTTTTATCTGTAGTGTATGAGAGGGCTACTGATTTCTTTGAGTTAATGTTGTATCCTGTTCCATTGCTGAGGATGTTTATCAGCTGTAGAATTTCCCTGGTAGAATTTTGTAGGTCACTTATATATACAATCATGTCATCTGCAAAAAGAGATAGTTTGGCATCTTCTTTTCCAATTTGTATCCCTTAATCTCTTTTAATCTCTTATTATTTTAGCTAAAACTTTGAGAGCTATGTTGAATAGATAAGGGGAGAGGGAACTGAGTTGTCTAGTTCCTGATTTTAGTGTGGTTGCTTTGATTTTTTTTCTCCATTTTGTTTCATGTTGGTCATTGGCTTTTTATAAATCACCCTTATTATATTTAAGTATTTTCCCTATATTCCTGATCTATCTACGAATTTTATCAAAAAGCTGTTTTGGATTTTGTCAAAGGCTTTTTCAGCATCTAAAAAAATGATCATGTTTTTTTTTTTCTTTTTGTTTATATGATGGATGGCATTTGCAGCTCTCTGTATATTGAACCATCCTTGCATTTCTGGGATGAAGCTTACTTGATAATGGTGAATTACTTCTTTTTTATGTGCTGTTGGATTCAGTTTTTCAGAATTTTGTTGAGAATTTTTGCATCACTGTTCATGAGAGAAATTGTTCTGTAATTCTTTTTCTTTGTGCATCTTTGAGTGACTTAATTATAAGGGTTATTATGGCCTTATGAAAAGAGTTTGACAATATTCCTTCCATTTCTACTGTATGGAACAGTTTGAGGAGTATTGGTATTAGCTCTTCCTTGAATGTCTGGTAGAACACTGCACTGAAATTATCTTGGCTAGTGCTTTTGTTATTTGGGAGACTTTCAATGACAGCTTCAATTTCATTTGGTATTATAGAACTGTTTAGGTCTTTAATCTGATCTTGATTTAATGTTGGTAAATGGTACATGTCCAGAAAGCTTTCCATTTCTTTTGGGTTTTCCATTATTGTGGAATATAGATTTTCAAAGTATGACCTGCTAATTCTCTGGATTTCTTGGTAGTCTGTTATGTCCCACTTTTCAATTCTGATTTTGTTTCTTTGGATATTCTTTCTTTCCTTTTTGGTTTTTTGGACAAGGGATTATCTATATTGTTGACTTTCTCAAAGAACTAACTCTTTGATTCATTGGTTTTATTGTATTGTTCTTTTGGTTTCAATTGTGTTTATTTCAGTACTAAGTTTGATTTTTTTCCCGCTATTTATTCTTCCTAGGTGAGTTTGCTTCTAATTTTTGTAGGATCCTTAGCTGTTCTCTTGTGTGGGATTTCTCTAGACTTTTAATGTAGGCATCTAATGCTTTGAATTTTCCACTTAAGATTGCTTTTATTGTATCCCATAAATTTGGGTATGCCATGGATTAATTTTTGTTCAATTCTAGGAAGTCTTTGATTTCTTTCTTAGTTTGTTTATTGACCCAGATATGGTTCAGTTGAGAGATGTTTAGTTTCCATGAGTTGGAGGCTTTCTGTGATTCTTGATGATGTTGAACTCTAACTTTAGACCTTGGTGATCTGAAATGGTACAAGGAGTTATACACATTTTTTGGTACCTGTTGATATTTGCATTATGACCTAGTATGTGGTAAATTATAGAGAAGGTTTGATGGAGTACTGAGAAATCTGTATATTTCTTTTAGTTTGGGTGGAGTGTTCAGTATATATCTACTAATTCCGTTTGTATCATAACTTCTGCTAGATCCCTTATTTCTCTGTTGAATTTCTTTCTGTTTCACTTATCAAAGGGTGAAAGTGGGCTATTGACGTCTCCCACTCTTAGTATGTCACATTTGTTATGGGGTTTAAGCATTAGAAATATTTCTTTTACATATATATAAATTCAGGTTTGAAATTTCATCTTGATGAATTTTTCCTGAGATGAATAAATAGTAACTTTCCTGTTTTCTTTTCATTGATTTTTAGTTTAAAGTATATTTTGTTAGATAGTAGAATGGGTACATCAGATTGTTTCTTATGGCCATTTGATTGGAAATCTTTTCCTAACCCTTTACTCTGAGCCTGTGTTTGTCTTTAAAGTTGAGGTGAATTTCTTGTGTGCAGAAGAAGGTTGGTTTCCATTGTGTTATAATATGTCTTTTCATAAATAAATTGAGTCCATTAATATTAAGGGATATTAATGACCAATGATCAGTATTACCCATCATTTTTGGTAGTATCGTGTATTTCATTTTTTTGGGGGGTGGTTTTTCTGTGGGCTTATCACTTGCCTGTTGTTATGTGGGTATTTGTGGTTTCCTTAAGTTGGAGTTTTCCCTCTAGGTTGTTTTGTAGGGTGGAATTTGTGATTAGGTATTGTTTAAATCTGGTTATGTCATGAGATATCTTGTTTATTCCATCTATGTTGATTGATAGTTTTGCTGCATACAGTAGTTTAGGTTGGCATCCATGCACTTTTAGTGTCTGTATAATGTTTGACCAGGACCTTCTTGCTTTCATTGTTTCCATTGAATAGTCAGGTGTTATTTTGATGAGTCTGCCTTTATAGGTGATTTGACCTTTTTTCTTTGCAGCTCTTAGTATTTTTTCTTTGTTCTGTAGGTTAAAAGGCTTGATTTTTCTTTTCTAAGCAGACTTTTTTTGTGGGTCTAGTCTATTTGGTGTTCTGTAAGCTTCCTGTATTTTTATAGGTATTTTCTTCTTTAGGTTGGGGATGTTTTCTTCTATGATTTTGTTGAATATATTTTCTGTGCCTTTGAGCTGGTATTCTTCTCCTTCAATTTCAGTTATTCCCTGGTTTGGTCTTTTCATTGTTTCTCAAATTTTCTGGATATTTTGTGTTATGACTTTTTTGGTTTTAGTGTTTTCTTGATGTATCTATTACCACTATGTGTTCTTCCACTCCTGAGACTCTCTCTTCCATCTCTTGGATTGTGGTGGTTATGCTTGAATCTGTGGTTCTGGGTCATTTTTTCAGATTTCCTGTTTTTAGTTTTGTCTCAATTTGTGCCTTCTTTCTTGTGTCTATTTCAGTTTTTAATTCTTGGTAAATTTCTTTCACCTGATTGACTTTTTTTTTCTTGGTTTTCTTCAAAGGCTTTGTTCATTTCTTCTAATTTTTGTTTGTATTTTCTTCTATTTCTTTAAGGGAGGTTTTTATATCCTCTTTTAAGGCTCCTATTAGTTTCATAAAGCTGTTTTTAAAGTCATTTCCTTCTGTTTTCTCTTTATCATTATATTCAGATTTTGAAGCTATAGAACTGCTTGCGTTTTCTGGTATCTTGTTGAACTTTTTATGGTTGTATGTATTCTTGCACTGCTGTCTGCCCATTGTTCCCCCGATTCACTCTTGGTTACTTCTTGGTTGGCTCTTAGTGAGTTGTTGTTCTGATGCCTCTTAATGAGCTATGTGTTCAGAGGGCAGCTGTTCTTGTGAGGTTGCAGCATTATGATATCAGTCATTACCCCTTGACATCTCACCTCTCAGCTGTGCGCCCAGGGACTTGGATGTTCCCCTGCTGCTATTACACCAGCCGTGTTCTGGGTGGGCTGTGCTCTGCATCAAAGCTGAGAGGCCATGTCAGAGCCTGGGTGCAGGTGGCAGAAGTCACCTTCTGACCTCTGATCTTTCAGCTGTGCTTTTAGGAACTCCTCTGCTTTCTTGATGCTATTATGCCAGCCATGGTCTTTGTGGTCTGTGTTCACTGCTGAAGAACCTGTGTCTCTTACCTCTGAGGTGTGTGCCCAGAACTAAGGGACTCAACTGTTCCCCTGTTGCTGCTAATTTCCCAGCTGTGTTCAGAGTGGACTGTGCTCTGCACCATAGCAGAATGGCCATCTATCTCAGGGCTGTGCTTTTAAGATCTCCTCTGCTTCCTTGCTGCTATTCTGCCAGTTGTTGGCTGTGCAGACTGTGTTCCCCATTGAAGAAGCTGAGCTTCTTACCACTGAGCCATGTGCCCAGGACCAAGGTACTCAGCTGTTCCTCCACAGCTATTAAGCCAGCCGTATTCTGGACAGGCTGTGCTCCACACAGAAGCAGCTGCTTAGGACAATTTCAAAGTGGCTAGCTGAGATGATTCTGTTTCACAGGCTACTCTAGCCAAGACTTACGTCAACCCCTGCACTTTTTTGTTATGTAGAGATTGAACAACAACTGATATAGCTACTTATTTCAAGACTTGGCAATTAACAAAACTTCTGGTTCAGAATATTTTAAAGATGCTATCACCCCCAGTCAGAAGGAAGTAAATTTAAGAACTACATCCCCAAGAGATAGAGTAGGTGGTTTTTGGTTTTTCCTTGGGATATGGATGATTGTCATTGTTTAGGGTAACTGGTTCCTTATTGTTATTGTTTATGATTAGGAGAAAAGCTAAATAAGAGAGATTAGATTCATGACTCTTGTTCAAAAAAAGAAAAAAAAAGAGATAAGTAAAACATAAATTCTAGTTGGTATTTAATAAAAACCTCAGAGCCAGATATTGGAGAAAAGTTGGAATATCAGAGAGAAGAAACAGACCTAAGTCAATTCTCACCTAGCCAACTTCTCAGGGTAAAAGCTATTTTCAAGAGTTCTCAGTCTGGCTCATAGCTGCTACAGAATACCTCATTGTTTGCCTACACATGCCTTAAATATCTTCTTTGCCTAGTTGTTTCATTTCCAGGTTCAACTCTGCATCATAAGCCTAAAGTTAAGCTTACAGGTGTGAGCTACTTCTGTTTGGTTGTTAGGTCTTAAAATCACAGAAACACAGAAAGATCTCTGCTTTCTATGTTATGGAATTAAAGACATAGGTCACCACTCAGTCATTCCCATGCTGGAATTGAAGGTGTGAGTTACTACTTTCTAACCCTTATGGCTTGACTGTGGATGATTCTGTTTTCTGATATACCAGGCTAATTGTGTTAAATATAAAATATATCACCACATGCAATTTTTACTAAAGTTATTTAATATTAATTAGTATTTTATTCATTCACTGATTGTTTTCAGTCAACTTCCTCTGGGACATTTTTATCTGCTATTATTATTATTACTATTATTATTATTTACTATTTTATTGGCTAACTTAGTCCAGTTAATGCTATCCATGTGTAAATGAGTGTGGGGTCACCCATTGGTTTTTAGGCAACATACAAGCAGCTTCAAATAAAAGTGACTATTTTATCATTCAACAGCTGACAGTGGCTCTTCACTTGGAGTTGAAAACTTGAGAGTCCTTTCCTAAATCTTAATGAAACTTTTAACTTGCTTGACCTTGTAAAGGTATCCACAGATACTGTGAGTTGATGATCTACAATATTATTTCCTGAATACAACATTACTTAGCTTTTCTCCCTCCTCTCTGGCTTTTACGTCCTTTCTTCTCCTTTGATATTGTGTACACTTAGCCTTGACTAAGAGAAGGTTTGTATGTATGGCTTATTTGTTATTAAGCACTCACAGTCACTTGCTCTGAGCAATACTTTTACCAGGTATAATTCTTGTTGTTTTTTCCAGTTAAAGTATTAATTTGAAAGTAAAAACAAAAACAAACAAACAAAATCTCTATAGTTCATAGCAGGAAAATCTCAGATACAGTAAGCAGGATGAGATATAATCAGCAGTTGAAGAAAGACTTTTATAGAGAGTGAGAAAACATATACTGTTATGACTGAGTCATGAGTCTCTCAGAGACCACCTGTAGTCAGATTTCATATGTCAAAAGCAGAGAGCTTATATGGCAAACTCCAGCTAAGGCTTTCTGTCCATTATAATACAGCCATTGGACCTGACCCTCAGTTATAAGCAGGGTTTTTAAGAAGTAAATAATGTAGGTAGATTTGGAATTCTAGGTTCAGATGGGGATTAAACCCCTGATTGGGCAAGAGTGGGACAAGAGAAATTTTATCAAATAGGGATTGATACTAGTGTTACTGTAAGAAAATTGGCAGCCTGTATAACTTATGTAAGCTGTCTTTAAAGTTCTGGAGCATCTTGTACTTGTCTGTGTTAATTCTGATTGGTTTCCTGCAGTGCACAGTTTGTGTTTTTTTCCTGGTTATTATAAGGGTGAGGCCTAGTTCCAGTACATTTAATCTGTAGTCTGCCATGGTTACATTCTTTATTACCACAGAAAATTATCCCCAACCCTCAATTCAGAGGTGATGTGGGATATTTTTCTGTATACTGTGAAGATACTTAGTTACCATTTGTCAAAAGAAAAGTCTTTTTTGGTCTATAGCAAGGCAATTTAGAAGCAGGTTAAAAAAATCAAGCATAGATAAAAGATGGAAGAGGGAAGAGTGAAGGAGATGCTGCAAGCTGCCCCCGAGGGAGTAAGAAGTAATAAAATAGATGTAAAGCCATGTGGCAATACATTAGATTAATAGAAATGGGTTCAGTTATAAGAGCTAGTTGGTAATGAGCCTAAGCCATAGGCTAGTTTGTAATTTATATAAGCCTTTTGTGATTATTTGGGACTATGCAGTTGTGGGCACATTTGGACCATGGGGTAGGCCAGACAAAAAACTTCTGGTTTCATAGAAAGAAAACTCAGTACCTGCAGCCCAGCTTTTCCTTGCAGGGAGGTTTTAGGTTTATGTAGAGGCTTCCCTCCCTAATTTCTGTGGCTCACTTTGAAGAAAGATAATGACTGATTGGTCCACACATGTAAACATGTCCTGATACAGTCTTAAAGATGTTGAGCTTATTCATCAGCAGCGTGCCATGTTGACAGGAGAAGAAAACTGCACCCACAAAGTTTTTGTTTTAAGCTACCAGAATTTTATCTTAGGTCAGGAAAATGAAAAATAAGCAGTTATCTATTATAATATTTGTTTGTGTTCTGACAAATGAAGCTAGCCTAAAGAGCTAGCTACTAGTTAATCACAGAGACCAGGTAGTGGTGGCACACACACACTTGTAATCTCAGTATCTTGGAAGAAGAAAGAAGATCAGAAGTTCAACACCACTCTGGGGTGCATAAGATTGAATTGATCTACAAGAGAAACAGAGCCAGAAAGTGGTAGTACACACATTCACTTCCAGTACTAGTGAGGTGGAGACAGGACTATAAGGCTGGTAAATACAGGATCTCTGCCCATTTTCTTTGAGAATTTGGAGAGGAAAAAGGTTTCCAGTGGCTGCTGCTTTGCTTCTATGATCTTTGAGCTTTCACCCTTGATATATGACTTTGGGTTTTCATTGTTAAGGCTAATTAGGATCATGCTACAGTCATCTTGGAAGTTATTTTTATTACTCAGTCCTGGATCCTCTTTCCATCTGTCTACTTATAGATGAGTCTCTCTCCCTCCTAGTCTTTAATATGCCCAGTTATAAGTCTCTGCATTCACCACTGCCCATAGCAATAAGCCGCTTCTCTGACCAAGGTTGAAGGAACACAAATTATAAATACAAGCATTTAAAAAGACATTTGACAATGTGACCACTTATTTACACAATGTCAGTAGATGTACCCATCATCCACATAACTCTGGGTCTATGCTCTTTGTAGCCATAGATGTTTGACCATGTTACAGTACTAGGCATGAATGTCCTCCTATGTAGCAGGCATTAAATCCAATATAAATTTGGCTGGCTTATTTTACAAAGCTGTGGACACTAAAGGATGCAATACTAACCTGTTAGTCAAGATGGGCCACTGGTGCAAAACTGGCATGATAGTTATGAGGGTAATCTAGTATGTTCTCTTCAGCTATGATTTCAAATTCCACAATGGGAAGTTTTATGGCTGTTACTGAGCCTGGTCAAAAGTCCATGACTGTGATGTTATTAGGTTTTAAGGGTAACCTATTGCTTCTGTTTGGCTAAATGTACATATTGTCAAACTGATTCCTAAAGTTATATTTATACCTTAGAGTAGATTTGCCTTTAGCCCTGATTATCTTCTTTTTATTTGTTAGCAGAACTTAATGCAAAGAGATTATTAAGTTTGTACAAGGGGCTGAAATAAGTACTATTGAGTACTTGGCTCTCAAAGCTATTTCTGCATTACCCACTTCAAGACTTAGGGAATATTGAAAATTAAGGGAGAAAAAATGTTAAGAACTAGAAAATAGAGATGAGGGCTGTGAGACATTTTCTTTTGGACATAGCATGACTTTGCATTCATGAACATCCATAAGCTGTGATTACTTGCACACAGCTGGACAAGAGTGGACCCATCAATGCTCAATCAAGGTAAAAAGAGGTACTATTTATGCTACTCACTCATTCCTGGAAGGCTCTTGCCAGTTTATGGCTGCTGGGAGAATGGGGGATATTGTCTTCAGTGATGTAGCCACTGGTTAAATAAAAATTGTTGTTCCAGGGGGTAGTTCCGGGCCTACAACCTTATTAGTAACTTGGTTAAAATCAAAATGTCACAAAGTAAAGTAAAAATCAATGCAAAAAACTTTTTTTTTGTGGCAAGAGAAGGATTTCATGCATTGGATATTGGTGGTCTTGGCTAATGTGACCGGAATGCAATATGATTCTGCATAAAATTATCAAATAACTTTAGTAAAAGAAGCAAAAGCCAAGGATATTGAATCAATCATTCCCACTACATTTTTATACTTAGTTTACTTGGTTATCTTTGGAATATGAGTGGATATGAAGAACAGACAATCTGTAACTTTAAGAATATTATTTTCTTACCTTTACACTTTGGGTTGTCTCTTTGTGGAGAAAATTGTAAAGAGTTGAAGGAAAAATTTTATTATTTTAATTCAACAACTTTATTTCCCAAAGGGAATATCTCATATAGAAACCAATAAAACTAATTTAAGTAACAATATGTTTACATATATATATATATATATATATATATACATGTACATATATATATATATTGTTTGGTGATTTTACATCATGCACTCCATGAACCTCAGTTATCAGTCCTCTCAGATTTATACCCACTCTTATGATCTCCCCATTTACAAAAATGCCCATTCATGCTCCTCATTTACTTACTGGAGCATAATTAAAATCCCTGTGGCCAGACTGTTAAAGAAAAACAGGTCTTTCCTCTTACACACCCCTGCCAGAAGCCATCAATGCAGAAGTGAGGCACTACATTGTTTAGTTATGTTCTAGCCTTGAGCTATTGTATACAATGACATTTTTTTTTTTTAAAGTTCACTAGTGAGTGAGTACATTCCCTGCTTCTCTTTCTGGGTTTGTGATACCTCGCTCAGGAAGATATTCTCCAAATTCATGCACTTGCCTCCAAATATGATTTAATTAAGCAAACAAACTTGTATAGTTTGTCTGAATTACCTTAGTGAGGCTATAAGTCATTAAATATAGGAAAAGATAAAAATATCACACACTGAAATCCCAATAGTTCTTCTTAAGGTACCCCCAATATTTTTTACTTTATTTACAATAATGCTATAACTTACTTTTAAATGATTTTGTAAGTATATAATAATTATACACAGCTATCTAATAAAATAGATATTTTATTAGACCATTTGAAATGTATATGATCAAATTGCAAAATTGACATATATGTCATCACAAACATTTATCATTTCATTTAATTAAGATCATTAAAATTTTTTGAATTTTTTAAATATACAAATATTTTGTAAAATATAGTCTCCCTACTATTGTGCATAGCACTGGAAATTATTTTTACTTTTTTACTCAGTGTTTTTATTCTTAATCAACAAACTCCCTTCTGCATCTTGTCTATAGAAAACTAAATATAAAAAATGTTTTTGCTTCTTCACTCTATATTATTGATTATCTCTATTCTTTCCAAGTGACACCTGTCTTTAGGGAAATGATATTAGGGATCATGGAAAATGTACCCTTTAATTTTATTATTACTATTGTTGTTGTTATTTTACACATATGTGTGGTTTGCGTCTGTGCACATGTGTGTTTGGTGCCAGGGGAGAGCAGAAGAGGGTGTTATATTCCCTGGATCTAAAGTTACAGATGATTTTCCATTACCATAGAGGACCTTGGAATTAAACTGGAGTCCTCTTAATAAGCAGCCAGTACTCTTAAGTCCCAAGGCATTTATTCAGATTATGAAACATGCCCTTTAACACTTTTCTATAGGACTTTTGAATACAGATTATTTCATGGAACATTTATTTTCTCAAGGCTCACATATTTTGTAGTAAATGACAACTTGATTGTTTTTATTAATGAAAAGTATTCCATTGTATGCTTAGGACACTCTTTTGTTTAGTCATACTTCTACATTGGAAGTAGGTTGATTGTATTTCGTTGTTCCTGTGAGTAGAATTGTAGAAGGGACTTCAAGTTCATCTCCAGCCTATTGATGACCTTCCTTTGTATATTCATAAAGTCAGGGGCTTTTGTGGGAGAAGGAGGATTTATCTATAATTTTCACTCGAGAAAATTCTGTGTTCTTTTCCACATAGGCCATAGTAACTAACAGTCTCATCAATAATATTTGATAAGCCCTTTTCCATATCATTGCTGGTGTTTGTTACTTAGTATCTTTCTGATAATAGTCACTTTAACCAGAGTAAGTTTATACCTCACTGAATTTTGCACTTCTGTAATGACTATTCACACTGAATATTTTTAATGTACTCTTTGACTCCTTTTATGTCTTCCCTTGAGGAATTTCTGTTAAAATTATTTGTCCATTTCAAAAGCTTTTTATATTTTGTGTTATAATTTAAAATTTCTAAATTTTTAGAATCTTATAATTAAAGTTTTGTTTCATGACTGTTATATATAATGAAAAATAGAGTATGATTTTACTTTTTGTATGTAGATATTGTTCCTATTGCTGTGTGACAGATTGTGACCAAATTCAACCTGGGGAAGATAGGGCTTATTTCATCTTATAAGTTTCAGGTCACATTCCATTATGAGGGGACATCAAGACAGGAACTGATAAAGAACTTGAAGCAGGAACTCAAGCAGACACTATGAAGAAATGGAGCTTTGCTTGCAGACTTATTCTTCATGGTTTCTCCAGTGTGCTATTTTATGCCCTGGGGCAGCACTTCAGAAAATGAGTTGAGTCCTCCAGCAACATCAACCAAAGTATGTCCAATAAAATATGTCAACAAGCTTAATATTTGACTTAGGGACTTTCCATTTTTGATTATTATTTCTTTTAAAGAAATATGAAAACTATAACTTACATAATGTTTAAAGTAGTCACTCAATTTTCAATTGGCATTATATTATATTTTAGGGTTTTCTTTTTAATTCAGAGATTAATCTCTGGCCTTCATGTGCTTGAATTTTAAGAAAGCCAATGATATTGTAATGAAAACCATGGTTGTTAAACATTACATACCTTGATAATCAAGGTAAGTTTAGCTTTTAATTCTCTATAATGTTAAGAATATTGTTAGCTTTGGTCTTTATGTAAAATGGAAGGAATAACATCAGGTAATGAATAGATACAAATTTATATTTTATTATTTGATGATTTGTTTACAGATAAAAATAACTATCGTGTGCTTAAATTCTAGAAATACTGATTGTAATATAATATTAAATATCAAAGATAAGCTGAGTGTGGTGGCCTGACCCTATCTTACAGTTATTTATATAAAGACAGACAGTCAATAGTTTGATGCAAGCCTTACTATTATAGTGAGACTTCATCTCAACTTTCAAACAAAAGCAAAGAAAATTGGTGAAACATGGCTCAAAAACTCCCAGAAATTGTGTTTTTTGGAGAATTCTCACATCAGGCAGATCACATAGTAAAAATGAAGAAGAAATTGGATTACAATTCTATAATTTACACCATCTTGAGTAAGTGAAATAAAACTTACTAAACCTGTAAATTATTGATACCATGGGTTTATTGTATAGTTAATATGAAAATGGCTAAAAAATGAATGATGATGCTTCAATGTACATTTAGAGAAAGTGAGAAATGAGGGAGTACTAATAGTATGCAGCTAACTAATTTAACAAAGTAAATAAGTTGTGGATTTAATTAGAAGTGAAACATTCTCAGAAGAATATAGCTTTTTCATGAATGTGTCATATTTCAAATTCCTAAGAGCTCATGATATCCATTTCTTTTTTGTTTTTCTAACTCCATGAATCAGATTTATAAACATTGTTTCTAAGGGCTTCTTTGGAAAACTATTTTATAAAACGTTAATACTGACTATTGCTTGGTATAAGAGGCTCTGTGGAGCAAAGTAAAGAATAAGATATAAACCAGAGAGATATAAATTTATATCTTTAGAGCTGATCTTTAGTAAAAGTTTATGCTGAAGAGCAAGCCTGGATTTCTCCATGCATGATTATTTAAATTTTATTGGTTAAGTAAATGTAGGCTTGCCTGGAGTGGATGCTGAATTAAGATACCTTGGGACCTTGGGACCTCCTGTCCTTGCTGTGGAGAAGATAAGGAGATGGGAAGAAGAGAGAGTGACTGGGAGGGATGGGAGGGGAAGGAAGTTTGAACAAGTGGATACATGGACAAAAAATATGAGACTTTATTCAAAAAAATTTCCAACGTTCTTGCTGCAATGAGGCACTCTTTTCTAGAATCACACTTTATCTTTGGTCTTGTGATATTTGGCCATATGAGATAATGGGAAGAGAGTACTAATCTGTCTTTTTTATTATGATTCCAATCCTGTGAAAATTCTTTTTACTAAGATTCACAACTGTGTGAGTTGACAACTTTTTATAGAATCACTTGTACTTTATAAAATATGAACTTTTCTAGTAAAAAATAAGAAATAGAGACAGTACCTTTTACTAAGGGCTAACTTCAACCTGGTGTTTACAACTTAACTAATTATTGATATTGCTTAAGAAGGCAAGAGGGCTAAATTTTGTTAGCTCTTAAATGTTCCATGATGTATGTTTTTGTGACCACAAAAAAAGAACACAAAAGATGAAAAAGAATATGGACCAGCCAGAAAGGCATTGAAATTTCTTCAAAAAAGTCTTTCTTAACTGAGAATAATATATTGTTAAAGAAAATATTAAATAGATATGAGTTACTTGCTGCCTTGCTGTATTTATTTTTATAATTTGTTGGTATAAAATCTACATAATTAAAACTTCTCCCCCCAAATATATAACTTCAATAATACATGTGTGTGCTTATATCTACCACATAATAATTTTGCATTTTTAATTTCTAAAGGCAGAAGGGATGCCTTTTAAAAAAATGAGTTTGATGACATGATCATTGTATTATTGGCTATGCAATAATGGTAACATTCTCTTCCACATATACACAGAAATAATTTTTTGTACTGCGAGAGCTCTTCAAGGAAAATTGTTCAGGTGGTTCTACATGTGTTGCTGTGTGAGAGACAAGTTAAAACATGGTGATTGATCAAAGCTGCATTTTTAAGAATTATATATAAGAGGAAACAAATTCAAGAACTTAATTCTTGACAATAACCATGATTATCTTCTTAATAAAATTCAGAAACTGGTTGATGCTTATGTTCCCAAATTGTCTCTTGTCACAAGAAGTAAGTCATTTGTATTTTAACATAGTGAGAATCTCAAGTAAATTCTTCATGTCTTGGCAGTTGCAATACAACTTCCTAGTCATACTCTCACCTATATTCTTGTATAGAAATCATCTGAAGGATTTAGACAGAGAACTAACAAGTACAGGTTTCCTGTTTGTGTTTGGAGGAGAGAGGCTGATGAGTAATAAAGTAGAAAAATATGATATCAAAGATAAGAATAGCAGAGTAACAAGTCTTATAAATAAACATTAATTCATATTTGAAATATAATTATAGGTGATAATATCACCATTTTGTAATTATTGAAATCCAATTTATAAAATGTTTATAGACATTAAGTAGCTGATGTTGACAACTTTTTCATATAAATTTATGATTATTTGGGAGTTATTTTTAATTTTCATCAGTCCAGTTCTAAAGTCATGTACCTGTAATTTAAAGAATATATTAAGAGCCTTCGAATTCAAATGTAGCTTGCTTACATTTCACTGTAAATCTTGGATTGTATTCTTCTTAGTAATATTAAAAAAGTTTCTTAAATTCTCTGAGAATTATTTATTTTACTTATTAAATAAAGATAATATACAATGTACTTGATGTTAAACAACTTCCTTAAACTCCTTAAGACTCCTTTATTTTATTTATTACATACAAAGAATTATACACAACTTACTATAAATATAAACATTAATGATCCTGTCTCTTGATAAGCCCTCAAGCAAATGCAGAGTATTTCAGATGAGTTGCTTACCTATGAAGTTGTCACTATAAGTAGCAGTAGATTCTTTTTTGGAGGGTGATATAAATCAAAATTCTTGAGCCTTTTTACTATTTTCTTTTTTGTAGCACATGCTAAACAACCAATTCTACTTGTACCAGCCTTTCAATGGGACCATGATCTAAACACTCCAACTAGTCTATTGCTTTTTTTCATTCTTTTATAACTTATTATTCATAGAGTAATTGGAGCCATCTGCATAAAAGAGAAGTCAGATTATGGTTTTCTTTTGTGTAATATATTCTGGATGTTTAATTTTTTATGTAGAATAAATCACACTCTTAATATAGTGTGCCTTGGATATAGATCTTGAAAGATATATAACTAACTCACTTTGTTCTAAAATTGGGGCCTTTTACTCAAAGATCAAGAAATTTCTGAGCTGTCTGCCTGCCTTTTGACTGTGTGTTGATCTCTTGATATTTCAGATTTTATTAAATATGTAAAATCACCACATAAATTAAATCCGATCTCCATTAAAATTTCAACACATTATTCACAGGCTTAGAAAGAATAATACTCAATTTTACATGAAAAAGCTAAAAACCCAGGAAATCTAAAACAATTCTGTAAAATAACACAATTTCTCAAGGTATAAACATCTCTGACCTCAAGCTCATCTATGGAGGTATAGTAATAAAAATCAGCCTGGTATTGACACCAAAACCAACATGCAGACCAATGGATTTGAACTGAAGACCTTGACATTAATATATACACTCATGAACACCTGTTTTTGACAAAGAACTCAAAATATACAATGGAAAAAAAAAGCATCTTCAACATAACTGGATATCAATACATACAAAATTGTAAATAGATCACCCTGCCCAAAACTCAAACGTCAGTGTAGCAAAGGCCTCTACACAAACACAGTTACACTGAACTTGAGATAAGAAAGTGTAGGAAGTAATCTTGAACACAGTGACATAGGAGACTACTTACTAATTATACACCAGTGGCATAGACACTGAGAGCTACATTAATAAATGGGACTTCCTGAATCCGAGAGGCTTCTGTAAGGCAAAGGATAGGATCAATAAGAAAAACTGGCAGCCTACAGAATGGTAAAAGTTTTTTACCAATCCTACATCTAACAGAGGGCTGATCTCCAAAATACATAAAAAATGCAAGACATTAAAAGTGAGACATCCAAAAACCAAATAGTTCAATTAAAAAATGGGGTACGAATTTAAAGAGAATTTGGCTACATGACCCTCTTTTTAAACAGAATTCTCAACAGAAGAATTTCAAATGACTGAAAGACATTTAAGGAATTGCTCAATATCTTTAGCCATCAGAAAAATGTAAACCAAAATGACCGTCATACACATGTCAGAATGGCTAAGATAAGAAATACTGATGGCAGCCTATATTGGTGAGGATGTGGAGAAAAGAAAGCACTGTTCCACTGCTGGTGAAAGTGTAATCTGGTACTGCCACTTTGGATATGAGTATGATGATTTCTCAGAAAACTGGGACTCAGTCTACCTCAAGACCCAATGATTTCACTCTTGGGATACTCAGTCATACAACAAAGACATTTGCTCCTCTATGTTCATAGCATTTTTCATAATAACCAGAACCTGAAAACAACCTAGATGCCCCTTAATCAAAAAAATGAATAAAAGATTGTGGTACATTTACATAATAGTGTATTAGTCAGCTATGAAAAACAATGACATTATGAAATTTGGAAAGAAGTGCATGGAACTAGAAAATACCCTGGGTGAGGTAACCCAGACCCAGAGAGACAAGAATGATATGTACTCCCTCATGAATCAATACTAGATATAAAGCGGAAGATAACCAGTCTACAACCCATAGCTCGAGAGAAGCTAGCCAACAAAGGGACACTACGAGGAATGCATGGATCACTGGAAAAAGCAGAAAGAGAAGAGACTCCTGGAGTATACTGAGTGTGAGGGGACAATAGTGAAAGAGGGAAATGGGTGTTGAGAGCAAGAGGAAATGAGAAGCCCAAGTTGGGAAAGGGATGGAGAAGAAGAGCAATAAAACAAAGATATCTTGATAGATGAAGACATTATGGGGTTAGCAAGAAATTTGGTACCAGGAAAATCCTAGAAATCAGTAAACATAATCTCAATTTATACTACTACCAGTTGTGAAGAGGGCTTCTGAACTGTGTTACTCAGCTAACTGGATTTGGGAATACTCTGTCATCATAGAACCTTTGTTTAGCAGCTAATAGAAGCAGAAACAGAGATCCATATCTAAGCACTAGGCCATAGTCCGTATTTCAGTGAAAGAGTGGACAGAGGGATTATATGAGCAAAGGGGGTCAGGATCATAATTTTTAAATCTACAGAGACAACTGAACCAGGCTCAGGAGAATTCATGAACTTTAAACTCACAGCATTGAAGCCTGCATTGGACCAGACTAGGCCCTCTCCACGCAGGAGACATTTGTGGAGCTTGTTCTGTTTGAGATGCCCCAGACATTGGGGTCAGTATTTATCCCTGGTGCATGAACTGGCATGTTGGAGCCCATTGACTGTGATAGGATGCCATTCATGTTCAGGATTGATGCAGGGGATGGGGATTAGTCCTGCCTCAGGAGAATGTGCTGGGCTTTGTTGGCTCTCCATGGGAGGCCTTACCCATCAGGAGGAAATTGTCAAATGGGAAAGGCCTAGTGGGTAGTAGGAGGGATGAGATTGGAATTTGTGGTTGCTGTGTAAAATGAATTAAAAAAAATCTTAAACAAAAAAGGGGGTAATTCTACATTGCCAACGGTGTTTATCACCTGCAGCAGTTCACTGGTAGAATTTTGTGGGTCACTTATGTATACAACCATATCATCTGCAAATACAGATAATTTCACTTCTTCTTTTCCAATTTGTATCCCCTTAATTTCCTCTTGTTTTCTTATTGCTTTAGCTAAAACTTCAAGAACTATATTGAATAGATAAGGGGAGAGAGGACATCCTTGTCTAGTTTCTAATTTTATTGGGATTCCTTTGAGTATTACTCCACTAAGTTTAATGTTGGGTGTTGGCTTCTTGTAAATCACCTTTATTACATTTAGATATTTTCCCTGTATTCTTATCTCTCCAGGGCTTTTATCATAAAGGAATGTTGGATTTTGCCAAAGGCTTTTTCAGCATCTAAGGATGTGACCATGTGTTTTTTTTCCTTCAGCTTTTTATATGATGGATGGTATTTTCGGTTTTTCATATGTTGAAACATCCCTGCATTTCTGGGATGAACCCTATTTGTTTATGGTGGATGATATTTTTTATATGTTGTATACGGTTTGCCAGAATTTTGTTGAGAATTTTAGCATCAATATTCATGAGGGAAGTTAGTCTGTAATTCTTCTTTGCTGCATCTTTGAGTGGCTTGGGTATTAGGGTAATTGTGGCCTCATAAAAGGAATTTGGCAATATTCCTTCAGTTTCTACTGTCTGAAACAGTTTGAGGAGAATCAGTGATTGTTCTTTGAATGTCTGGTAGAATTCTGCACTGAAACCATCTGGACCTGGGCATTTTTTTTTTACTTGGGAGGCTTTTAATGACAGCTTCAATGTCTTTTAGGGTTATAGGTCTGTTTAGCTATTTAACCTGATCTTGATTTAATTTTGGTAAACGGCACCTGTCCAAACAGCTGTTCATTTTTTGTAGATTTTCTATTTTGTGTAGTATAGATTTTCAAAGTATGACCTGATAATTCTCTGAATTTCCTGGGGGTCTGTTGTTATGACCCCCTTTTCATTTATGATTTTTATTGATTTGGATACTCTTTTTCTGCTTTTTGTTTAGTTTGGATAGGGGTTTATCTATCTTGTTGACTTTCTCAAAGAACCAACTTTTCGAATCATTGATTCTTTGTTTTCTTCTTTTTGTTTCAATTATGCTTATTTTAACTCTAAGTTTGATTATTTCCTGCCATCTACTTCTTATAGGTGAGTTTTTTTTTTTAATTGTTCTAAGGCATTCAGCTGAGCTGTTAGTTCTCTAGTGTGAGATTTCTCTAGGTTTTTCATGTAGGCATCTAGTGCTATAAATTTTCTTAAGACTTCTTTCATTGTGTCCCATGAGTTTGGGTATGTTATAGATTCATTTTCATTAAATTCTAGAAAGACTTTGATTTCTTTGTTAATTTCTTTCTTTACCCAGAGGTGATACAACTGAGAGATGTTTAGTTTTTATGTGTTGGTAGGCTTTCTGTGATTTTTGATGTAGTTGAACTCTAACTTCAGGCCCTGGATTATTTCCATTTTTTGTATCTATTGATGTTTGTTTTATGATCAATTAAGTGATCAATTTTAGAGAAAGTTTCATGTGATGCTGAAAAATATGTATATTCCTACACTGAACCAGATAGAAAAAAGTGGAAAACACCCTCCAATGGATTGACACAGAGGACCACTCCTAAATATATATACTGGTAAGGCCTCCCATGGAGAGCCAACAAAGCCCAGCACATTCTCCTGAGGCAGGACTAATCCCCTTCCCCTGCATCAATCCTGAACATGGATGGCATCCTGTCACAGTCAATGGGCTCCAAAATGCCAGTTCATGCACCAGGGATAAATACTGACCCCAATGCCTGGGGCATCTCAAACATAACAAGCTCCACAAATGTCTCCTGCGTGGAGAGGGCCTAGTCTGGTCCAATGCAGGCTTCAATGCTGTGAGTTTAAAGTTCATGAATTCTCCTGAGCCTGGTTCAGTTGTCTCTGTAGATTTAAAAATTATGATCTTGACCCCCTTTGCTCATATAATCCCTCTGTCCTCTCTTTCACTAAAATACAGACTATGACCTAGTGCTTAGATATGGATCTCTGTTTCTGCTTCTATTAGCTGCTAAACAAAGGTTCTATCCAAAACTCTATTTGGTACTTTTAGCATTGAATTTAACTTGGACTCAAAGAAAAGTTAATTAAATATGAATGCTCTTGTTGTTCTACATTCAGAGAAATGTTTTGTGTTTGTTTTTCAGTTTACTAAGAGCAGTGGAATTAAACAGTCAATTCATATAGGTTGTTTACATGATGGTACCCTGATGCTTTTCTAGATGACATCTGGAAACTAAGTAGAATAATGTATTTATTAATGAACAAATAAAATGATTTTTCTTGTATAGTCTCTTGTGAAAGATTCCAGTGAGCTAAGCACAATATTCTCTCATGCTTCAGGCTCAGTACTATGATACTCTAACATGACATAGACCAGCTCAGTGCTATAATACTCTAACATGATATGAACCAGCTCTATATAAAAGGGGAAGATTAATGGCCAAAATTTTACACTTAGTGTTAAAGCAAATGAATCTACAAAATTATTTTCTGGGAATAAATCATATCATTTTGACCAGTTAATAATTATTTCCATGTGATATACCTTTAATTGGTAGATAAACATTCAGCTGTCCCAGAAATTTGTGTTTCTTTTGCATGAACATAATCTTGTCACAGAACTCAGTTCTTCAGATTAAAAGGCTGAAGTTAAAAGAAATGAAAATAAACTCTCTATTTTTGGAGGACATAGAAACTTATAAATAAGCAAGGAATTGACACTGCTCAAAATTCTGTCTTGAAATGTCATGATGATGTAAAGTTTCCAAGCCCTGGGATGGGTGGGGCCATCTGCCCTCAAATCCCATGGAAACTCTTTAAATTCCAGTTGTAACTCAAGAAGGTAACTTTATTTCTTTTGTTCCTTGGTAATCTGCTGCAGACAACACATGGTGGGTAGAGGTTTACCCAAGCTGTCTCCTCATTTTGTTCATAATAAGAGAAAAAAACTAGAAGGGAGCATTAGAGTTTTACCAGATATGGAGAGTAAACCTTTTCTGTATAAAACCTGAGGTGTCATCCCTAGACTTGTCAAGGAATTGGCTGACGTAAGTGAGATTTATAATTCTTTTATTTTCTTTCAAATGAGATTTATAATTAGGCTATAGTGTATAAACTTTGGCTCCTATGATCAGTGAAGACATAATCAGGTAGGACAGCAAATATGAAACCTGCAGAACAGGACTTGATACATAATATATATACATTCAATAAAAACATGAGGTTTTAAAAATAATCAAAATTTAAAAGTGGGGTGCAAAGCACAAATTTTTATAAATTTGATGAAATTAATGCTATATTTAAATTTTGTTCTTAAATTAAGTCTAAAGCAGTTAAAAATGTAGAATTAAGAAACAGTTATTTTAAAACACATTTTCATCCTCTAACACTTCCTCATTTTTTTCATATTGAACAGTAAATTTACAGGGAATGTCTCCAGAATCCTGTTGTAGAAAACAAAGTTCTATTCCCTTTACTCTTAAACATTTTACAACATCAATTTTACTGTATCCACAAACACATACCAGCCAACTTCATAAGAATGGACAATAAGGAAATAATAACACAAATTACAGAGAGAAGTTTTTCAAGTTATATGTGTCCACTTGCTCTCCCTATTTGTTTTTGAATTTTGTGGTGTTTGTGGATAATGCTAAGTTTCTGCTTTAGAATGATCAGGTAAATTAAACACCTGAAGCTCTGTTCTACTTTGTTGCTGGCTATGGCTGAATATCTCCTTTAAATCAGATGAATTAGAAGACACCAGGGGAGACTTCAGGTACTTTCTAGAATGAAAACAAGTGGAAACCGAGGAATGGTGTCACAGCTCATCTCATCTCATGCCAGAAATAGAAAGGTTTTGAATATTGAAGCATTTGGAGCAATTATCAGAGCATCACTAAAATCCACGAAAAGGTACCAAAATCTTAAGGGACATAGTTCCCAGATAGTTATGTAGAGAATAATTATTACCTAATGGTTGAGGAATATGTGCTTGATTAATATAAGCATCTACTTATGATTGATTTAGGCAGATCTTTTCATTTGTTAGTATCTGTAATACACCATCTCCCATTATATCATTTTCCTCTCTCATTTCATGTTTATAGTAAGATTTAGGACTGAGGTTATATATACAGAATATAGACTATAAAGATTCCAAACATATTTACACTTTTTGAATTATTTTCATATGCTTTATAAATTAATTTAATAAAGGAACCACTTTTGTTGCAATTTAAGAGTTATAGTTGAAATGCAAATATATTATAATCTCAAAAATAGATGTGTAATGTATTTTTAAAATAAATGTATTTCATCATTAATAGTGGCCAGATTTCTTTGTAAAAAAATGTTTTTAAACATAGAAGACCAGTAAAATTTTAAACACTGTTAATGACAGTACAGCTGAAATTAGGAATAGAATGCCATCCTTCTGTCTGTGGATGTGTTCTCATACCTCAACACTGTCTTCTCCTTATATTTTGACATCATTTATTATGCAACCTTTGTTTCGTGAAGAACCAATTGAGAAAATTTCTTATCAAGTTCAAATGTCACATGAAGATTTGACAGTTTTTAGAACTTAAGTAATTTGCTCCAACTCACAGAAAAAAAAATCCTGGATTTGGAATGACTGTAAGAGTCAGGAGCTGATTTTCTGACTCATTTCTCCCTATTTTCCTTGCTGTTTTAGCCCTTGGCTGGTCTAGCAAGACCCTGAGTTATGCATTGGCATACTTTCCTAAATGCTACATAGGTATTGATTGACAACATGATTATTTGAAGTTTGTTTTATATTCATGTTACCTGGAGACAGTTTGTAAATGGTTTTGGAATTAATAGTGCAGATACCAATGAGAAAAATCAAAGAACAAAGGGCAGAAACAAATGTGTATTTTGCATATTTGGTATCTTTATCCATAGCTAAATAATTTCTGTAAACTCCAAGTATAATTTACAAACTAGAATTATTTTTAACTTCTATAATAAAAATATTTCTTTGTTTACCTATATTTTAACAAACAGGTGTGAAGATGAAAATATTTAGACAAACATGTGCTTCTTGACTGATACATGTCAGTAACTTTCGTTTAAGAGAACTCACTCATTCTTTTCATCTGTGTGCACTGCTGGAAATGAATAGAAAATCTTTCTGCGAGTAATGTGTTTTACTACATTACTTAATAACTAAGTTTGATGATGGCAAATTTACTCTAGGAAACATTGTTACACTTTCAATCTTAGCGGCCAAACACAATTTTATACCTGGACATTTCTTGTTAACTACATGTAGCTTTTTCATTTTTTGTGTATGGAGAAGCCTACATTTTAATATTGAATTGTTTATTTCTGCCTCAATCTGATTGATATTCATTCAACTATCATCCTGAAAATTATTTTGGAATTTTTTCATATTCTCAATGAAATCAAAGCATTGAAAATTTTGAAAAGTAGTAAAAAATTTAAATTATTGGTGTCTACAAAACAGTTGACTGGATTAAAGCAAATGTTTGTGTTCGTTGTTCAATTAGATTTTCTCTGTTAAGCATTCACCTTTTCTATGGAATCCATACAAAACCAAAGTTTAGTAACTGAATTTGTCTTTCTGGGACTTTCACAGAATCCAAATATTCAAAAACTATTATTTACCTTATGTTTATTTGTTTACATTGCAACTATAGGGAGCAACATGACAATTGTCGCGACCATTGTCTGCAGCCCTACATTGTTGGGCTCCCCAATGTATTTCTTTTTGGCTTTCCTGTCTTTACTAGATGGCAGCTTCTCTTCTGCCATGACACCCAAAATGACTGTGGATTCTCTCTATGAGAGAAAAACCATCTCCTTTAAAGGATGCATGATACAACTTTTCGCTGAACACTTCTTTGGTGGTGCTGAGATGATTGTTCTGACAGCTATGGCCTATGACCGTTATGTGGCCATTTGTAAGCCCTTACACTATTCTTCTATTATGACTAGGAGGGTCTGTGGTACTCTGGTGGGAGTGGCCTGGGCAGGAGGATTCTTACATTCTACTGTACAAATTATTTTCACTTTACAGCTGCCTTTCTGTGGACCCAATGTCATTGATCACTTCATGTGTGACTTGTTCCCATTACTAGAACTTGCCTGCACTGACACTCACATCTTTGGCATTTTGGTGGTTGCCAATAGTGGGTTTATCTGCATCTTAGTATTCTTCTTATTGCTTATTTCCTATGGTTTTATATTGCTCTCTCTGAGGTTTCACAGTTCTGAAGGGCGAAGAAAAGCCCTGTCTACTTGTGGGTCCCATATTGCAGTGGTGATACTGTTCTTTATCCCATGTATATTTATATATGCAAGACCTCACACTGCTTCATCCTTTGACAAAATGGTAGCATTATTTTACACTATGCTATCCCCCTTGCTTAATCCTATAATTTATACTTTTAGGAATAAAGATATGAAAAATGCCATGTGGAAATTGTGGAAGAGATTAACAGTGGTTTTAGATGAAAACTAAAAAAAATAACATTTAATCAAAATTAATATAGAGCAAAAAAATCAAAATTATTACAGACAAAAAGTAGATAATGTTTATTACCTGTAATGAGTTAAGGTAATTCTTAAAGGTTGACATTATCTTTTGGTTTAAAGAGTCTTACTTTTTTTTTTATTTTGGGTATGTCACTGAGTTCCAAATAACCACATGTAAATGAATGAGAATTAAATTTTATACTTTGGAATGAACTATTAATAAAAAGAATGCAAAGAAAATTACTGATTATAGTGTTGGTTATTAACTTAATGCTTTCAGAATTCTAGAACAAAATCAAAATATTATAAGCACATAAGAACATTTGTTAAATGCATATAAAAGATAAATTTATGATTGTAATCTCAGTAAAAGCTCAGATTTAGGAATGGCACAAGGAATGTCTTTACAGTACTACTGTTAGACCCTGTCTCTTGGGGATTCATTAATTCACTGGAGCTCTTTGTCTTTTTATATAGAATTTGAATCACTTTATGATATCTTGAGAGACAATTCTTGACTGACTCATTCTAAGAAATACATGTTTTCTTTTGGGGGTTGAGTTATATTTTATGCCAGTCATCCTGGGAAAGAAGATGGAAAGTGCCCATGTGTTTGTCAGTGATTGTCTCCTATGAAAGTACTCCAAAAGAAATTTAGAAATGCTGTAAAGTTAAAATAGTTGTATTGTTGTATATTACAAATTTCTCTAGATTATAAACATTACAAAAACAGCAAATAGAACAGATTGATTTATTTCTAAAAATAACTAATTCATTTTGTTCTTTTTATTGGTCCTTCATATTTTTATAGCATGGTCTATGATCAATATGTGGCCATTTTTAAGTCCTTAGTGACCCTTTCATTATGAACAGGGAACTCTGTTGAGGGTATCCTGATCTTGGGGCATCTTATATTCCATCATTTATATTCTTACAACTTTGTAGTTGTTATTCTATAGACCCAATATTATCATTCTTTTGAGTGTGACTTGTATTGACTATTATATTTCTTTTTTATAATAGATAAAGTAAAAGACAAAAATTATTTTATTTATTGTCATTTTTGTGAAGTTAATGAGTTCTTACATGTTAAACCATTATCTGGATAAATTATGTTTGTTTCAAAAGACTCAAACATTTATAACCAACCACAGACATAATAATGTGCTTTTACTACATGTTTTTAAGGGTTTAATAGCTGTACAATGTAAGGGTTCCTATATAACATCTCTATGCACATACATATTGTAGTTGATCATAACCTTCTTCTTAATTACTCTGATTCCTCTGCACATGTTTCCTATTTATTCTTAGTGGTTTCTTTTTTACTTTCTTGTCTTTCTTATTGTCCCCAATCACAAATCAGATAAAACATAGAATAGGCTCTTGAGTTGTGAAGTGGCTTATTTTCCTTTACACATTGTTTCCTTTTGCTCCATCCATTTTCTTGCAAACAACATAGTTTCAGTCTTCTTTAAAAATAAATTTTATAAATAAATTTTATAAATAAAATACCATTTTGTCTTTACCAATTTTTTTTTTTTTATTAGCTGATCTGTTGGTGCCCACGTGGGCTGATTCCACAACTCACCAAAATAAATAATTTGTAAGCATGGATATACTGCATTTCCATTGTAAGTTTACTTTAATTCAATAAATAAACAAGGTAGTGGTGTGGCTAAAATTTTATGTTATAATAATATTTGTGAGGACCTTTCACAGTGATTTTATAATTGTCAAACATATTCTCCCTAGCTTTGAATACGTCTTTCTTCCCTCTGTTAGAAATCAGATCAGGCTCAAAAAGAAAGGGACTATCTACCATTCCACCTTAAGTGTCTGGTGAAAACAATCATTACTCTTGATCAATAGGGTATACTCTGAAGAGGGAACACACTGAGACAGGAAATACATTTGGTTTTATCTGATTCTGATGGTGGCTTTGTGTTTTTCTATTGTGTGACATTTTGTTTGCATTCTGACAAATAAAGCTTGCTTGGAGTCAGTGAGCAGAGCTTGACACTAGTTAAACATCGAGGCTTGGAGGACTCTATATAGATGAGCAAGAAGTGGTAAGGCAGGATTTAACCAAAATCTTAGCCCTTTATTTAAGGATCCACAGAAGTAGAAAAATAACTGCGGCTGTTCCCATGCGTCTCTGGTTTTTCAGGTATTACTTCAATATCTGTGTCCTATTTGTTATTGATAAAATTAATGAGGATCATATTCCATCTGGCCTTCAACTTTGGGGCCCAGATTCACAAAAAAATGATGTTTGTTAGTGGCTTTGCAGCCATTGGCACATGCTGGAGTTTCATGAGGAATGTCATCCAGTGGAATTATCACACTGTAGAGTGTCTTTTCCTTTACTTCCCCAAGCTCTCTGAGAAAGTTTGGAATTTTTCTGTTGCTGACTCTCTACAACAAACACTATGAGTGTTAGGTTCCAAATGTTGTGGTGTGGAAGTTACCCCCTCTGCACTGACCAGCTCTGTGTTTCAGCAGCTTCTACTACATGTGCTACTTCTTCATAATTACTTATGTGCATTTTTCAGATGGGGGAGGCTCCTTCTTCCCAAGGATTTTGACTTCCCCTTAACCATTTCCTAGGGTGGCTTGACATCCACTCAGGCTTCTACTACTGTTGCAACCACTACAGCCTTTCAGACTACAGCTACATGCTAATAGTTGCTTCTGTCCTCCACCACGCTGTGCATCAACTCCTACATTGTCATCCTCAGCAGCTGTCAGCCTCACACTTCACTGTCATCATCAGCAGATTTGACAAGACAATTAGCAATTTGTCTTATCAAACAAGGGAATTAAATAAAAACTGGGAAGAGGTTTTTTTTTCTCATGATAAAAATTGGAAAACACTGTTATAATGAAGGAAGTTGGGTCTCTGTGCTTACATAACATATGATTTTAAAAGGTCACAACTAATTGGGATAATTTTCTTAGAGGTGATTTATTTCATGTCAGTTATAAAAATTATTAGTTTTATAAGTCTTGTTTTAACCCTAGAAATGTTGGTTGATATGAGTGCCAACATAACCCTTAGAAAAACTTATTAAATCAGATAGTAGATACATTCAGACACAGGCAGAAAAAAATTCAAAGCCGAGCCAACCTCACTATTACATTATGAAATTTGAGGGGAATATCTCAGTTATCAAACAAACAATCTTGATTTATTCAATATTCCTATGGGAACATCTGCCAAATGATCAGTATCCCCATAGTTATACAAGAACTAACTCCTGTGCAAATGTTAGATTTAAGAAGATTTAAGAAAGCTATTGTCTCATGTGTTATGCATTCACCTTTTGTGAATTAGATGTTAAATTCATAATCAACTAATAACATAATTGCCCACAAGTCTAAAAAGACTTGGTTATGGAAGGGTTAAAAATTGGTATTCAATTATAGTGAAAGACCTGGTTAAAAAAATGAGACTAGGACCAGTGAGCAATATAATAGGGTACAGATATTGAAAATTTTCAATTCCAAATTTTTGTAAAGGGTCATTATGCTGATGTGCAAAGACAGCCTCTATATAATGACCACAACCTGTCTCTATGCCATGTAGCAGCTTTGAATGATTGGAACAGAATAGAAAAAGTAAGAAAGAGAACTGAGTTACTTGCTAAAGTAATACAGAGCCCAAAATAAACCTTCACTGATTTTTTACAAAGTTTTATTTTAGCTATAAATAAAACAATATCAAATTCAAAAGTGAGGAAAAATAATTAAATATTTGGTTTTTGAAAATGTTAATTCACAATGCAAAACAGTAATTAATTCTTTCAAAGTAAGATCAACATGCATAGAGAAATGGATCTGAGATATAGTCAATATCAAATCTTATAACCATCGTGGGGTTTGGATAGGAGAAAGAGAAAAGTAGTTATTTTAATTGCATCAGACAAGGTCACCAAAAAAAGAGAAAATTGTAGACAGGAAATTTCTAGAAAAATATTTTATTTCTAGGAATAATCTCAGATCTCAGCAGAAAGCAGAAGGTCCTTGACTTCTGGGTTTCACAGAAGGTGCCACAAAGGCTGACATTGGACCAATGAATGTAGATCAACAAGGGGCAGAGAAACAAGGGTAACCCTTTGTCATTGTGAAATAATTTAGGTGGGTAGAGGTCCCCATGATAAATTAGATTCAGTCATTCTATGTCACTGTGGGATAGCTCCTCTCCAGAGCAATTAAAGGACTTAATGCTTATTGCAAACACCTACTGCCATGGATGATAGAGTAGATTTAGAAGATAAGACAAAACTTTCAGGAGAAATTTGTTAGGCAAATATTTTGGCAAACTTCTCTAAATGATCAAAAACCAAAGTAAAATATAAATAAATGACCTTGTAATTAAAGGACTTGTAGACAAAAGGGCATATTTAATAATAATTGTATTCAAATTGTGGCATCAAATTTGGCCATTTAAGGAAGTAAATGTTCATCTTTTAGAAATTGGAAGTTTATCTCAGGTAAAAGAAGGCATGAGATGGGTTGAATGTATAGAGCCAGAAAGACAGGGAGAAAAGTTAAAGTCATATATGACTAATGTAGCAATGAATTTATAGGGATGTGATTTGTCACTGTAATGACATACCCAGATTAACATTTTTCCAGTCTCAGAAACAAATCATAAATTATGATATGTTTGCGGAAAAAATATTAAATGTATTATAAAGTACATCACTGAATATTCAGGTTATACCAAAATTTGGAACAACAACTGTTGATTTTTCAAGGGAATGCAAGTTACATCAGGAAATTATAAGTAAAATGGCTAAAGTCATTATGATTCTGTTCAAATGTCAGAATTATATGCTACTCTCAGGGTATTATAAGATTTTCCAGAACCTCTTAATACATTGCTGGCTATCAATATACAGAATCAGTTTACATATTGAAATTTCTAAATATATTCCAAATGATTCAGATTTTTATTTTATTCACTTACCAAAAAAATCAAAACTAAAAATTATCTTTTTTTATATAACAAATATCAGAATCCATGCAGATCTACCAGGTCCTCTAGCATAAGATAATGATTAGATCATTGATCAACTATAGGTAAGAAGTTTGCTAGAAGGCTGATAATTTCATAATAAACAGCATGCTAAGAAGGGTGATTCAAGCTATTGGGAGCTCACTGACTCAGAAACAATCACTAAGAAATAGAACTAAACCCTCCAAAGCTAGATGACTGTCAAGTAGTAAGGGTAGTTTGTGGAGCCTCTTGCAGTAGAATCAGAGTATGTTCCAGGTACATGAACAGACATCTCAGAGCTTATTAACTACAGAGAAACACCTAACCTAGCCTTAATACTGGGATGAGGGACTTGGACCTACTTTAACTAGATATGCTAGACTGAACCTACCTACCTTTGGATTCTTTGCCCTTCTTGGGAGGCAGAGCAGAGGTAGATATGGGAAAAAAAAAACTTTAAAAAAAGCAATGAAGTAAATGATTGTGGCTGTGAGTCATGCATACATAAGAAATGTTCATGAAACCTTAGGAGATGTTTTTTTATAATCATATTACATTAATTGAAGTTACAAAAGATAAATATTTTTGCACATAGACTGATAGCACTGTGTCCTTTATATATTGAGATGAGATTTCTCTTCCAAGACTTCTGCTAAAGATTTAGGGTCACACATTTTTATAGTATAAAATTCATCATTTACAGTGAATACCCTAAAATGGCATTAATAAACTTGTTCTGATTTTTTTAAAAAAATAAGAAAGCAGTGGTTTGAAAAAAAAATTTCATCACATAGCAATAAACCAAGTAAATTTTATATATATATATATATATATATATATATATATATATATATATAATCCTACTTGTTTTTTTGTAATAACTAAACTCTACTTACCAACAAAACATAATCCAATGGTTACTCAAAGAAATAAAAATTGGCAAATAGAAAAAAGGAGGTTTTTTTCATATTACCACATAAAGCATATTACAGGTGTATAACACAATCCTACAAGGCAAAGAGATATAGAAAGATATAATCAAATTCTAAAAGATATAGTAAATAAACAAAAAGAGGTAATAAATTCTCCCAGAGACAGAATGCATAATGCTTTATTAGTTTTAAATTTTCTAAATATTAATGAAAAAGGAACATTTACAAAGAGACATTGGATAATAGAAAAAAAAACTACTGAATTAAATTAGCCTATATATTTTAAAGATATGTTGACGTCAGAATATGGGATGTGTTTGGGAAGAGAATTTGCTTTTGTTTCTATAGGAGAAGAAAAGTTAAAAATATCTTCAAAATTGATAAAGATTAGATTTGTCCAAGAGAGACCTATCAATTAAAAGAGGTAATATTTCATCAACTAGGATAACCTTTCAATCTAAACTAACTGTGATAATACTGTTTACCTCCTTGATGATAGCTATTCTTAAATTTGAGAGATGGAATGCCAGTGCAATTTGTATTTGAATTTCCTTATTGACTAAACCTATTTTCTTTAACTAAAAATTTAAATTCTTATTTTAAATAATTATATATTCCTCACTGAAGAGTCTACCCTATCTGATGGTAACAGTAGGTGGAAGACTGGAATGCTGGCAATTTCAAATAATTATGTTCAGGTATGAAATAACTATTGTCTATGGAGAAAGACAAGACTATCAGAAAATATGTACTTCTTTATCTTTTATTTTTTAACAAAATTTGAAATAAGCAGCAACTTGCCTGAAAGATATTCCCATTGGTGCAATATTAACATAATGATTACTGAAGTAGCCACTCTATCCTTTTAAAGTTCATATTTACTTTATGAAATGATACCAATACATACTATTATTGGGGCCAAAACTCTGAGGTCCTACAGAAAAATTAATTCTATTATTTGGCTAAATGTACATAGAAATAAAATGCCCCTTAATGACTTAATAAAAAGGTAAGACTAGGAAACTTAATTCCAAAAAAGTTTTTATGTCATGTTTATTCTAACCCATCTAGAACTTAGAAGATGCTGATAAAAGAGCACTCATAGGATTTTATCACTGGTGTTTCTGTATAACTTTGATTTAGTGGATTATTTTTATTATTGATGTCTATTGGCTATTATATTTGTTTATATTGTTTCTACTTTTATATATCAATTCATCCACTTATGAAGCTCTCCTGAAACATATATGTATATTGTTTTTTGAGATTATATTTTTAATTTTGTTATAAATTTCTCCCTTTCTTTTTCTCTCTCCACACTCTTCCATATAATTCTTCCTGTTGTCCTAGAAATTTTCTCCCTTTTGTTTTCTTATATTTTTTTTACTATTGATGATTAATTAAAAGTCAGGGGATCTAAATAATGTATAAGCTTGAATTTGTATAATCAAGTGAAAACAAACCTACTTAAATTCCAATAAATATCTTTCAAGTTATACACATCATATTACTATTTATATATTTAAAGAAAATTTTTATATATTATTTTCCAAACAGGACATATATTTTCCTTGCAGATTGATAGAAGATTTCATTATGAAAAATCTCAGAACTTATGTTTGGTGCATTAAATTTTGCTTAAATTCTACAGAGTTGCTAAATCACATTTAGCCAGAAGGTTTCTTGTACTGCTTGGCCCATAGTCTGGACAAATCTCTTCCATATGCAAACCTCAGTTGTTTGGTCCCAAATAAACACAAAGAAATTATATTTACTTCAAACAGTTTCGTATATGGTTCAGACTTTTTGCTAGCTATCTCTCACACCTTAACCTATTTCTTTTAAGTTATGCTTTGCCTCATGGCTTGTAGCTTACATGTTCCATTACATTTAGCTGCCCTGGTATAGGACCCTGAATAATCCTTCCCCACACTCTGAGCCATGAGACAAAAGTCTATGGATTGCCAGCTGTTCATTCTGTGCTTAACATCCACTTTTAGTTAGTTTCTGTTTTCTTACCTATAGGAGTTTGAAAAGATGAGCTTAAGTGAGAGCAGGTGAGCCTAAGTTGTTTGCTACAAGTCAATAATATTCAAGTTATCTGAGGATAAGTTGTTTACCCCAAGTCAACAATTTCCATCCTCTTGGGGAATTTCTACCTGTGCTCCACTTCAGGTATATAAGTCTGAGCCTAAGTCTCAATAAAGGGCATTTGGCATTCTCCCTGCATGAATGACCAAGCAGTTTTGTGTCTAGTCTGTGTTTTTCAGTCTCCAGGTCTGGGCTTGAATCACAAATGATGCAGGTAGTACAGGTAGCACAAGTGCTAAAGGTAGAAGCCCTAGCAAGATCAGGGTATCATGAGAGACCATCCCCAGAAAAGGTTGAGGATAAATTGAAGTAATCTTTCCAGGCCATGCCTGACTTGCCATCCCAGAGAGATCAGGAGATACTCTGAAAGACTACCTTGAGGGAGGGGTGGACAGCAGATAACATAAAAGCTGAGGGTGAATTGAAGTATGGATGCTGCATTGAAATGGACAGGTGCTGCAGAAAAAGTGGAAGGTTGTACTGGAACATTAAGAGTCTGGGATAAGTAAGGAAAAAAGGCACCATTATTAAGACACAGACTGAACAAGAATTTATTAAGGTTGTACTGGAACAAAATCCTGGTTTGCCCATGTCAGGGTTTTGCTGTTCCAGACTGGGAGTGGGTAAAGGGAGGAAAGGGAGAAGAAAAGAGAGGCAAAGGAGTAAGAAAGGGGGGTATTAAAGAAGAAAGTAATTTTTGAGAAAAGAAATTGGAAACAAATATAAGTTTGGGATAAGAATTCGGGAAGAAATAAAAGGAGGAAGTAATTTTGAAAGAAACAAGAGTTTGAAGAAAATTGGGAAGAAATGAGTTTAGGGAAAAAAGAGGTTGGTGAGCAGAAGGCAGTTTTGAAGAAAGGGAATTAAAGTGCTGGGAAGGAGAGTGAAGCAGGAAGAAAGGGATGTGGAAGAAATTGGGGTGCGAAGAGGACAGTCAAGCAGGAAGAAAAAGGAATAACAAAAGGAGAGAAAGAGGGAAATGCTAGGGGTAAGAAGCTGGGCAGCCAGCCTGCCAGCCAGGAGAAGCAGTGAAAATAAGATAAACAGAAAGAAAGAAGATAAAATGCCCAGAGGCAAACTGTAAAAGAACAGAAATAGATTAAATCAAAAGTGCTAACCAGAGAATATCTTAAACTAGGCAGGGCATTGAAAACAAATTAAGTATCTGTGTCATGATTTGGAAGCTAGTTGATGGCCCAAAAGATTCAGTAATTAGGGGGCTATATATGTCCCTTATGATGATTGACTCATTTTATATTGACACAGGTGGGATTTTGGGATTACCGTGGCCACTGCTACAGGCATTGCACTGAGGCACACTGCCATGGTGGTGAGGGCAAGTTGCAAATGCCCTGACCACCCAGAATATTAATATTTATGTTCATAAAGGGATACTACAGCTTACTTTGTAATTGGCCATAAGTTCTGGAAGAACTGAATTTTCTTTGGGAATATAACTTTACTAAAAACCCTCAGTTTGCAGGCATACTTATTAAGGACTGGGCTACCACCCATTCTTTGGGGGTGCTTCTTTACACAGGAGGCATTATCCTGATGCTGTACTTAAAGTGCTAGTATTAAACCCAAGCTCATCTCAATTTTGCCATATGACAGTTGTTACTGTTTCTGACTCAAGAAAAGCATGATGTTCAGGTATGGCTGAGCTTAGCCAAAGATGGCTAGTGAGCCAATGATGGGTAAGGCTTTGGGGGACAACCTCAACCTAAGGCAGGATGTGTGTTTGTGCCCTGGGCACCATTTCATGACTGGCCGGATGTTGTCTGGCATCTGGGCCACCTCAGACAGGTCTAGTCATTTAAATAATAAAGAGGAGGATGTAGGCCACTGCATGATCTTTCTCTGCACTCTGAGCCATAAGATAGAAGCCTGTGGATTGCTGGCTGTACATTCTATGCTTCATACCCAGTTCCAGTTAGCATCTGGTTTCCTACCTTGGGAATTAGAACAGATGAGTTTAAGTGAGAGAAGTTAAGCCTAAGTCGTTTGCTACAGGTCAGTAATTTTTAGTCAACTGGGGAAATTCCACCTGTGCTCTGCCTCAGGTATATATGTCTGAACCAAGTCTCAATAAAGGACATTTGGCATTCTCCCTGCATAAATGACCGAGTGTTCTTGTGTCTAGTCTGTGTGTCTTCCAGTCTCCAGGCCTGGGCCCAACTCAGGAATGATACAGGTTGCACAGGCACTATACCCTGGGAGCTAGAAGTGTCTGCCCAGACTCCAACTTTCTTTTCCCTGTCTCTTTGCTTGGATTTTTCATCTGACAGTAAGCTGTCTTATCATAGGCTAAAATAGCTTATTTAACCAATGGAAGCAACACATACTCAAAGTATACATAAAAAATATCACATGATTTTCCCTTTTTTTGTCTAATGAAAATTAAGGTTTTGACTTTAACCTAGTAAACATATATGTACATAAGAAAACAGTTATCAATTAAAAATTATACTTACAATATCTAGTTTATTTATACTTGGTAAAATTAAAATATTATTATCTATAATATTTTTGTGAATCTAAAATTTTATATCTAATTAACATTTTATCATAACTTAGAAAAAAGTATATTTACAACAATTTAATCTTCAACATCAAATACCCCAGAAAGATATAATATTACTTGAGTAAACACAAAATGTATTGTAAACTACTTCCCAAGTTCTAGAAATGACAGAGACATCTGGCTATTTGGACAGTCACCCAAAGTTTCTCTGCAATGTTTGAAGCACCTATTTTCAGCCTACAGGCCTGGAGTCCTTGGCATACCTATCAGTAAGCAGGATATTTAAAAGACTATTATACCCATTCTGGCAAAGTTCATCAGTCACTTCTACGTGTGTCCTTTGGAATGTCTGACACTTCCTTCTTCAAAGTAGGAACATGAAGGACTATCTTATCTTGATTTGGCAAAATTAAATAGTCACATACCTATGGGTCCTGAATGTTCAGTTTATACAACATACCATCAAAAGATGTAGGTAAGGGCACTATTTTTTCCAATGGCTAACTTTTACCACAAAAACATAAACTTCACACTGATTGTCTTTGATCCCTATTACCTTCTCTGAAGTACATAAATATGCAAGGAGAAGACATGTCTCATTGTCAAAAAAGGTCTAAGTTGTTAAAACATTTTAAATGACATATTCTGTAAGTCTTTGAATTATTTGAAAATTACCTATTGTGGATGAAAGGGGAGTTAAAATTTTGGCTCCTGGGAAGTCTCATCCAAACTAATTAAAATAATTACAATAGACAAAATGTGTTCCAAATGCATTTATAGTTACTTATTGCAATTTAAACTCAATTATTTTTAAAATTCCATGAGAGTGTCACACAGACTGAAAGTATTTTGAGAAGTGTAAATCATATGCATACATGTTATAATATCATGGCAATAAGCTTTATGTTCCTAGAAATCAAGATTATATTTTAAACACAAGCTTATCAGATAAAATGAGTTACAAAGGTGCCTCTATTTTATTTGATATAATGAATCTTTATTAATAACATAGAAACCATATTTCTGAAAAAGTAAGAGATATCTTTATCATTATTGATGATAGTGATGATTCAATGTGTTTTAAATAAATCAACTTCAGGGTTGATAGTAATACATGGAACAAGGATAAAAATGTCTTGTACAACTTGTAGTGTTAAAAATAATTATTGAAGAAATAAGACTATAAACAGAAAATCTGGTTTTGAAGAAGCAGAACTAAAGAGTTGTTTACTAAATTTCTACTAGAAGTTTATCATTATAGAGGAAGATGATGAAGATATTCTCCATGTCATAATGGAATCATGTTTACAACATTACAGAAAGTCTTGTTATCATGAGATGTCAGTTTTTATACAAGTGCTCTAAATGGTCAACTAATGAGAGCAACAATGTGACAGAATTTGTCCTTCTGGGACTCTCTCAGGATCTTGCTGAACAAAAGCAGGATTCATTATGTTTTTACTCATCTACATGTGACAAGAGTGGTCACTCTACTTATTGTGGTAAACAGTAATCCCCAGCCCCTTTTTGGTCTCCCTAGTGTACTTCTTTCTTGCCTGTCTTACATTCCTACACATTGTTTATTCTAATTCCACCTCATCAAAGTTGATTATGGACATAGTATGTGATAAAAAGTCCATTTCATTCACAGTTTACATGATACAGCTCTTTATAGAGCATTTATTTGGTGGTACAGAGATTGTCATTCTTGTGGCAATGGCATTTGATCTCTATGTGATGACTTTTTTTTCTTCAGCATGTGGAATGTACATAAAGTTTTTTTTTTAATTTTATTTTTTTAGAAAATAGAATCCCTTTTTTCCATGTATCCTCTTGCTCTCCTTACCTTCTCTCTACTAATCTCTGCCAATCAGCCTCCCTCTTCCCCATCTCCCCATTCCCTTCTCTAAAAGGGCAAGAAGTCCCAAGGTGGATCAGCTCAGCATCTACTTGAGGCAGGTCTGATTTCCTCATCCTAATGTCATGACTGGGTTAGGTGTTCCTCTGGAAAGAATGGGCTCTGAAGTGCCAGTCCAAGCATAAAAACGCAGTCTGATCTCTTCACATTCTGGGCATATAAGTGGTCAGCTGCCTGTTCTTGGAGGGCCTACTTCCTATTCTTGAAGGTTTTCCAGTGGCTATTCTTGATTCAGTGAGCTCCCCAGAGCTCTAGCCAGCCATCACTGTGGGAATTTTCTTCATGAGCCCTATATCCTTTCTCATGTAGACTCTCCTCCCCTGCTCTCAGCTGGAGCAGAAGTTTGGCCCAGTGCTCAGCCATCTATCCCTGCTTCTACCTCTATTCATTATTGGATGTAAGTTCTGTGATGATACTAGGGATGGCTATTCATTTGATTATAGAAAAAGTCCTGTCTAGTCAACACCTTCCTATGTGGTGATTTGTAAACTACTAACCCTAACCCTAACTATTTGACCATCATTAATTGACAGGTTTGAATCATCTTGTTGTTATTTTCCTTGCTTGTAGGTTTAACCTACTCCCTGATTCAAATTGTCTTGGTTTTCAACCTGTCTTTTTTAGTTCTAATATTATTATGTATACCAGACCTATTCATAATTTTTCTATTGACAAATTTATTACTCTTTTCAATAGTTTTTATTCTTATGATAAATCTTTAATGTATACTTTGAGAAACTCAAAGAAGAAAAGTTATGTGGCAAAACTCCAGTGTAAAATGTTAACTACAAATAGATTAAAATTGTCTTCTCACTGAACATGAAACTTGTGATGAAATGTTTCATTGGGTGCTATTTGTTGTATAAGTTTTTGGCTTAGAATTTTTGAGCTTAGTTTAGCTCTGTAGACTGATAGTTTTATAATTTTATAGAATCATAGAATCATACAATTGATTATATTAATTTTTTGTTAGTTAACTTTTGTTTTTAAACTAACACATGTTTAGCCATGTGGCTCGATATTTTTTTTAGAGTAGTATTTTAGCTTTTTCTTTTTTTTTTGCTTCTGTTGTAGTGTCTTTGTTGCATGTCTTTGAGTCTCAGAAGGTTTTTTTTAGCCTGGTAGCCCTTTTGTCCAATCAGCTTTTTTATTAAGCTAGTAGATGAGACAAATATTTACAGCATAGCATATTCTCACTACAGAAACTAATTGCACAAAAATAATAAGTTAAAAAGTCTAGCAAAAGACAATATATCTTCTGTTTATCAGTTAGTCTTAGTGCCTTCAGCTCCTTGTTTTTGGAGCTTAGAACAGGTTTATTTTTTTTTCCTAGTGGACCCTTGTCCTGGATCTCAATGCTGTATAAGGTGAGTGAAGAATCTCAAAAAGGCATCTGACAGGATGGCTGGTCTCCTGGTAACCTGAAATAGGTGGAGATTCCATGGTTCAAAATGTATTGGGTTATATAGGCCCAAAGATAACAAGAGTGGTCATGTGGAAGTACGTACTCCTGGAAAGTCTGTGGGTCTTGTGACTTGAATGGACAAAGGGAAGAAGTGGAGAGAAAGACATTGGAATCTGCAAGAGAGAAAGATCAAGTCAGTTATAAAGTCAGTCCCATTCTAAGAACACTTAATTATTTGACCAAAGCCTATATAGGCACAATGGTCTTAAAAGATATATTTGGAGTCATGATAGATCAAAACTGTCACTCCACCGATACATCCAGAAAAACTACTACCCAATACAAATACATGGATAAAAAATATGACTTTTTTCAAAATAATAAAAAATAAATATAAAATAAAAAATAAAAGATGAAAAAAGAGACTAAAGAATTTTGTGTTCACTAAAACCAATTATAGAAGATATAAAGGGAGCACCAGCTTTAAAAATGGATAAACACAATGTGGTGATATATTGTATAGTTAATAAAATCAGTCTGGAATATTAGAGAACAGAAACACATAGAGTCAAGCCATGAAATTCTAAGAGTGGTGACTCACACCTTTAATTCCATCACAGGGAATGACAGTGAGGTGATCCACGTCTTTAAACTCATCCCTCAGGAAAAAGAGATTTTTTTGGATTTCTGTGAGTTCAAGGCCTAACAGCCAAGCAGCAGTAATTTACACCTTTAATCCCAACTCTAGGATTGTGATACAAAGTTGAACCAGTAAGTAAAAAAGCAGGGTGTGGAAGATATATAAGGCAGGGAAGGCAGAAATTTATTCATTCTGTAGAAGCAGCCAGTCAGCCTGAGGGACCCTTGAGAACTGACTATGGTCTGTTCTTTCTGATATTCTGGCTGCTCCCCAATATTTGGCTCTGGGTTTTCATTATATGCTAATAAGATTTCATGCAATGACTTAGGTGATTATAGAAAAATCTTAGGCTACAAAATTCAAAAAGGGCTAAAAAAATCTCACTTTATTTTTCTTGTATGAGCAAATACAAATGGGAGTTCTTGCAGATATCTGATATATTAATTTCTTTAAGTTTATTTACATAGGCTGAGACCCAAATTTTCCTTATTAAGGAGAAAAGATAGAAAGCCTGTTTCAAAATAAACAATTATCTATCTTTAAATGATAACTGGACCCTCAGAAACATTACCACATCCGATGGTTAGTCCACAATAAATGTACATGTCTGTGCATCTTTTCACACTTACTAGTAATAAAGGATTAGTAAGTTCTTTGTTAATAAATACTGTAGGAGTTTGGCTTTTATCTACTTATAATCTAAGTTACAAATGTACAACATTTAGGCCGTAAGGCTTTTGTAATCCAGAAGAATTTATCTGTAAATAAGCATGGGATTAGATTTGCTCACTGACTCTTTTGACAAGTGATTACAAAGATAACAAACACTAAGAACATTGAACTACCAAATGAATCATAATTGGTCTAACAATAAAAAACTGGAGCCAGATATTAAAGTAAAGCTTAACGATCAGAGAGAACAGAAGAACAAACCAGAGTCACTTCTTATCACAATTGAATCCTCTGGCCAAAAGGGGTAGATCCTGTCTCCAGGAATCCTCAGACTGAATGCTCTGAATTCTCAGCTGAAAGGTAATGGTAAGGGGAAGCTCTAAGCAAGGCCCAAAATATAAGGGTAGATTAGGACTAAACTCTTGTCTCCTCCTGTCCTGTATTTTCTTCTCTGCCCAGCCATATCACTTCCAGGCTCAATGTTCCTAGTGGTGGATTAAAGGTGTGTTTGCTTTACAAGTACTGGGAGCAGAGGCATGGGATTCCAAGAGCTGAAATTAAATGTGTGTGCCACCACTGCCAGGCTTTGTTTATCTTTTGGACTGGATTGATTTCCTGTAGTACAGGCTAGCCTTGAACTTAGAGATGTGTCTGACAAATCTGTCTCTTGAGTATAGTGCTAGGATTAAAGTTATTTGCCACCACTGCCTGACCTCTATGGCTAATTCTGTGGCTGGCTCTGTCCTCGGTTCTTCAGGCAAGCTTAATTTCTTAGATTATAAGTAATATATTACCACATTGAAGTTGTTTCTTCTTGAAAAGTAACAATTTCACATATAAAGAGACATTAAGTTAATTATAGCTTGGATATTAAAGAATTTAATGAATGAAGTAAAATCACCATGACTTCACCTCACAGAGATTGAGAACTCAAAGAACTCCACTCTTTTCCAGTTGCAGAACTGTAATTGGCTGTGTTTACAAGAATTACAATGTCAGCTATTAAAGCTACTGCAGTTATAAATTCTCTGTCTCAGAGTCTCTGTGCTTCTTGGGAAGAATCTCTCTCACCGTAAGAGTAAAGCTATGATCTGCAAAGTAGAGCTGGCTAAGGAGACTAGTTGGCTTCTTCTTTAGGGGGATAGGGGGATTTATGGTTATGTGCCTTGCCTAAATATAATATAAACAGTTGCTAAGCATTTTATTTTAATTTTTTTAAATTTCACATTATGAGTTTTTTATGCCCCTGGGCATTTAACTACCTTTTTTTTTTTTTTTTTTTTTTTTTTTTTTTTTTTTTTTTTTTTTTTTTTTTTTTTTTTTTTTTTTTTTTTTTTTTTTTTTTTTTTTTTTTTTTTTTTTTTTTTTTTTTTTTTTTTTTTTTTTTTTTTTTTTTTTTTTTTTTTTTTTTTTTTTTTTTTTTTTTTTTTTTT
>PVIH01011153.1:0-16760 GCA_004025045.1 Sigmodon hispidus | reverse complement strand
ATGATGAAAACCATTGTCAGCCCTTGAAACATTGTCTACACACAAAAGTAAAGGCCCCAGGAGATTTATGAAAAGTTAATTACACTCAAACTGGAGGGTATCTTTATTGGAGTTCAGTCCCTAAGATGCCAAATTTTCTATAAATGTTTATCACTGCTCTAGAAAGTTTGTAAAAAGTACCAACTGTGTTGGATGGTATGTTCGAGACATACAGTAAGATTATTGAGAAAAAAAGAAGAGAAACTAGAATTGTGAGTGAATAAAAGACTGAGGAGAATCTCTCTCAGCTTGCGAGAAAAGTTTATTTTCAGGTTTGCTATGAAATTAGTCTGGTTCTTGCCCTTTTAGATAAAATCTTTAATCATTAAGCTTATGGAAGTTATTATAAATCATGAAAACAGCTCTCTTATGATGATTTGCCAAAATTAACCAAAAGAAAAAAATTCATATAACTCTCATTACTTCATATCTTCATTTTGATTTTTGTTGTTTACTTGTGACATCAAAAATGAGGTTTGGCAAGAACTCGTATCTGATTTGGTCAATTTTATACATAGATGTCCAAATATAACAACTTTTTGATTTTTTTATAGCAACTAAATTGTTTAGCCTTTTTATACAAATATTGTAATTGTGTTATATATCTTTGTATCTATATTCACAAGTTCATTCACATTTTTATACTCAACAACCATCCTTATTAATATAGGTTATGACTTTTTACATCATGGGGAAATGCTAGATCTGAGTTCTTGAAATCTTGGACTAGGGGTTCAAAATGATTGTGTTTTTTATATTTCAAAGTAGATGGATATTTTAAAAGTCCCATTGTCTTATGAGAGGCATGTAAGTATGTAAAATAAAGGAGACAAGTATAGAAGTTAATTGGGAGGGACATATACAGAAATTTCTTTAGTTTTATAATCTCATTGGTGTTTTTCATCCATATTGGCATAAGAAACATTTTATATGTTATATGCATAATAATAGAGAAAAACTAAATATTTATTGGTATTATAGATTATACAATATTTTAAGCAATATTTAACATAGATACAATATTTTGACATCTAAAATTACATACTTTATTAGAGTGAAAGGTAAAATACTATTTTTTACTTGAGGGCTAATATTAATTTTTATATGCAAATCCTAAAATAATGGCAGGCACTGTGTTGTTTTCCACCCATATCAAAGCTTGTGGTTAGATTGTCCCTTATAAACTATCACTTATATTCACATTAATGTTATAATAAGTCCTATAGTCTTCTTAAATATGATGTTAAATTTTTTTTAGAAAAATTTTAATGGCCAATACTTAATATACAATTATACTATTCCACTGCTTGGCAACGCTAATATTTTGAATTTTATGCTAAAATTTAAGTAAACTGTTTTGATTATGCTATGGAAATTAATAAAGAGAATTAGGAGACTTGACTTAATGAAATTCAGTAATGTTGGTAGTGAAGGTGTAAACCTGACAGGAAGTATGATGTGCAAGGCTGAGTACCTGACACAGTAGTTCCCTCTTATGTCACTAGCAACTGAGTTCTTTCTGCTTGTAGCTTTTTCAACTCCTTATCAGATGAGAACGATACACACAGGAGTGTCAAGTCTGGCTTCTCAAGAAAACTTCAACCGTCCCTTCACTATAAAAACTCTTCAAACAACATCATCTTGTTTGCTTGTTTCTGGACAAAATTCAATCTTTTACAGGTAATAAATAGTCTGTGTACCTATCGGTGGTAAAGTGCATGTTTCTTGGGACATAGAAGCTAATTTTAAAAATATATTATTATTTATACATCAGTCTGACAGCAATAGTTCTTCCGTTGAAATGAATTGTGATGATGCATTTTTCTTGGTCACAGTGAAACACTTGAATTTTTCACAGAGTGAAAGTGCTAGGATAAAAGGCATGCTCCAGAATCAGCTAGCTACTATTTACATGTAGCAACAGTAATAACAAAGTAACCCTGAAAAGGAAATGCTAAGTGTACTCCCAGAATATAAATGAGGATGTAGAACATTGAGAAGATATGTTAAATTTTTTAAAAATTTATTAATAACATATCCTCCACTGTCCCCCTTCTCTACCTTTCTCCTGCTCCTTGTACCTCCACTCCCAATCCCCAGCACAGCCCCAACATTCTTATGTGGTAAAACTTGATCTTCAAAGCAAGAGAAAGAACCTCAGATTAATAAATAAATCCATATGGCTTTACAAACCACATTATATACCACTGGTCAAGGAATTCTTTTCCATTTAAGACACTGCTTTCATTTATGTAGATACTGAATTTCTAACTGAGCACTCTGTACCCAGGAAGATAATACTTAACACCCATAATGAGTATCCTTTACCACTGTTTTCAGTTTCTGTTTTCTCTTGTTTTAATACTGATATCATTTAAGAACAAGAAAAATGCTAACTTATGACAAAGAGATTACATCATGGGATAGAAGATTGAGTTATTTGAATGTAGTAAAATATAGAATGGTCAGAATTTTGGTTCCTGGAGAGTATCATAAAAATTATTTGAAATAATTGCTGTCGACAGAAATTTTCTAAATGGATTTGAAGTTACTAGATGCAGTTTCAAAACAAATCTCTTAAAATTCCATGAGATTTTCTTGCAGACTGAAAGTCTTCTGAAAAGTGCAAGTCATATGCCTAATGTTACAATATCATGACAGTGAGTATTATTTTCCTAGAAATCTAGATCATATTTTAAGTATATTATCAGATAAAGCATTTTGCAACAATCTTTCTATATTAATTTAGATAATTAAGCTCTGTGATAACACAGACCCAGATTTCTTAAAAGTAGAAATTATTTTTCTGGCATTACTGAGACCCGTGATGATTTTGTATGATGATATATTTTAAATAATTTTAGGTGTATAACTGAGTATAGTACATGAGTCAATGAAGTCATGAAAACAGAGTAATACTTGAAAAATCACCATAGGAAAATAAAACATTAAAAAAGTTTTATTTAGATTCTTGGGAAACCAAAGACTTGTTACTAGATTCGCACTGTAGCTTATTACTGTAGAAGACAATGATGAAGATGTCCTCATGTCAAAGTCATGTGTGTTTAACTTCCCAGCAGGTCCTGTTTTGAAGAGCTGCCATTTCCGATATAAGCCTGCAGAAAGGGGAATGGGAAAGAGCAACAATATCACAGAATTTGTTCTCCTGGGCCTCACTCAGGATCCTACAGGAAGAAAAGCATTGTTTGTCATATTTTTACTTATCTACATTGTGACAATGGTGGGCAACATTCTCATTTTGGTGACAGTCATTACCAGTCCTTTGTCGGGCTCCCCAATGTACTTCTTTCTTGCCTCTCTATCACTCTTGGATGGTCTTTTCTCCACTGCCATTTCACCCAAGTTGATTGTTGACTTACTTTTTGATCAAACAATCATCTCCTTCACAGCTTGCATGAGCCAGCTTTTTATAGAGCATTTATTTGGTGGTGTTGATATTGTCATTCTGGTGGCAATGGCATATGATCGCTATGTGGCAATCTGTAAGCCACTACATTATTTGACCATCATGAATCGAAGGGTTTGCATCACTTTATTGATACTTGCTTGGACTGGAGGTTTCACACACTCTTTGATTCAAATTGTCTTTGTGTACAACCTTCCTTTCTGTGGTCCTAATGTCATTGATCATTTTATTTGTGACATGTCCCCATTACTAGTACTTGCATGTACAGACACTTACTTCATTGGCCTCACTGTCATTGCTAATGTTGGAGCCATGTGTATTGTGATCTTTAGCCTCCTCCTAGGCTCCTATGGAATCATCCTAACATCTCTTAAGACTCATAGTCATGAAGGGAGGCTCAAAGCCCTGTCCACATGCAGCTCCCACATCATGGTGGTTGTTCTTTTTTTTGTTCCATGTATTTTTATGTATGCAAGACCGGTTTACAACTTTCCTATTGATAAATACATTACTGTTTTTTATACAATTATTACACCTATGCTGAACCCTTTAATATATACCTTACGAAGTTCAGAGATGAAAAGTTCTATGGTAAAGCTCTGGTGTAAATTGCAATGTCTTCTTGGTTGAATTATTTGTGTTATTTAAACAAAATCAGTTATAAATATTTATAACAAAAGATAATACCATCTTCTGATTATGTTTTTCTAAGATACTTTTTATGAAAAGGCTTTGAAAAATGAAAGTTTTCTTTGAGATTGAATCTGGTATGAAATTATTTCAGTATTATATACAAAATTGTGTAGTTTTGTACTATTTAAAAACAAAACTATGTTGCCTGTGAACATACATTTTCTCTTTTTAAGATGAAGTAAGAGTTATTATAAAGGGTTTATTTTTTATGAATTGAGAAATTGTAATACAATATTGCATATTTAAGATTACTCACAATATTCTTGCTAATAGACACAATTCTGGGTTTAAAAGTAATGTTGGAGTTTGCAGTCATTCATTAATCCATTTAAAGCATGGATTTGGGCAGTTATAATATGCACATTGCTTTATGATAACTCACGTTCCCATGTTAGTGTTTCTACTTTTTCAGTTCAGGTTTGTGGCTTGAAGGACATTATTAATGAATAGTTTAGTAAATGCCATGCAGCTGATGATGAAACTAAATTCTAGTTCTTGAAGGCTACACTAAAATCATTTGTAAGCAAATTTTTAGTATTCTTGATTATTTAACACTTTCTATTATCCCAGTTTTTTAAAAAAAATTATTTAAGCTGCCTTAATGACAGTAATTGACAATATTAAAGAAGCATTATGTCCCCAAATATGCATTAAAACTCTGATATTTTAATATAAACTTAAAAATGATTTACTTTTATGTATTCCATATCTGTAAAACATTCCTGTTTTTTTCTCAGTACACAATTATCATAGTACTATGGAGCAGTAAAGATTGTTTTCATTGCAATAGGAAACTATTACTTGTGCTTTGGAGGCATTTCTATCCTTATTTGGCTTCACGTACTTGAAATAAGTTTTATTGTCTATATGTAATGCCTTTTCTGTGGTGCTATGAGACTCCAGTTGCTATTCGATGTTGGAGTCCTGTTCCAGTGAGGTTCTTGTGTTGCAGGATAGTTGCATAAAGTTGGTGAAGGAATTAAGAGTTTGACCATTGGTTGTCTTTAAAACTGATGGCCCTGATAAACTTGAGTCATCTTTATACAAGTTTTAATACATTCAAGAGTGAAAAGTTTAAAATAATTTTTCTTTAATCATATTTCAAGAATCACTAACATTTATTCATTATAATTTCTCTTCTCACTTTCCACTCCCATGATGTCATTAACCTTTACCAAATCATAATGCAAGTCGAATGTTTATATCTACCTTGGTACATCTTATTCATACTGTGCCATAGATGACAGCAAATATGAGGTTATGAAGTAAGAGATTTAAGCCCTGTAATTAGATCTTAACAATGTAAAATGAGCTAAGTGAGTGTCTTGTAATGCCTAGGATATCGTTTTTAGATGTACACCAGTTTCTAAATAATCTCTGTCACCTTTGTTATATGGATTATAGTTTTTATTCTAGTCTTTATAAGTTCTTAAAATAGTAATGGCTAATACCCAATTCTTTAACTGCTGGGACTAAGTTTTTATTTTTCCTGACAATTTGTGCATGTACTTTTAAGGACACTAAAAGTTTTAGATTTCTTTATTATTACTTTGGCATTGAAAAACTATTTGAATGATCACATTCTGGTGCCAGAAAAATGTCTGACCTTTTAAATACTTTATCTTTTCCTTATATGTTCTTACATGTTTTAAGAGATCATTTTCCAAATTCTTATGATCTTTGGAATATATCTTCTTCATTTAGACTTGAACAAATAATAAATGTTAATCTTTGTGAGTTCCTCCTGCCTACTCTAGAATGACTGCAAAGTCAGCCAGGGCAACTGGAGAAAACAGTTTCTGTAACAAATCAGAGAAAAGGCTTTTGTTCCCAGAAAACTCAGACATGTCATACTTAACAAAGCAAAACTAAGAGTTATGTATAGTGAAAAATTAGAGAGATCTGAAGCCTGTGAGCTCTCTAAGATATTTGCAGAAGTCTGCAATATTCTTTTCATAGTTTCTTTCAAAGGGAGAAGATTTTGCAATGGGTTTGCCATCTGAAAAACTCCACCTGCAAAAACCTTTTTACACCATTCCCAAAGCTGACAGCATGGCTTCCACCAGATGAAAAGGCTCCTTAGGTGGACAGATTAATAAGTACATTACCTGCCATATTTAATTTTAGTTTGGTTGTAAGGCCAAAGTCAGCTAATACCTACTTTGTTAAAATATATCAAATACAAGTTAATTTTATCACCTATGTTTATTAGATGAGCTGACACAAATGAAAAAGTTTAGAGTGCTAATGTGTGAGGAGATTCATGTTTTTTTTTTTATTAAAAACTTATTTAAAAGATTTTAAACAGTATGTTCAATTTCCCCTCCTCCAACACCTGGATTATTACCACCTTCCTTCCTATCCAATTTCATGTTCTTTCTGTCTTTATAAATCAAGTACAAAAACATAACTGTAATTAAACTAAACAAGAAAATCTATTGAGATAAAGGATATCAAGCCTAGCAAAATTAAAAACTGAAACATGGAGACCTTTGATGTTGTTCAACTAGTCCTGGGTGAGAGGCCTGACCTGTAATGTGGTTATACATTTAAGGAAACTCAAAAAAAAAGCAGAATTTTTTTCTTTTTTTAGCCAGGAATATCATTTTCTAATATCTCCTTAGTTAGAAATGAAACTTTGTGTCTATTTTCTATTTATTTCTATTATTTTGTCAGACTTGAATTTGTGAAATTATTGGGAATTTTGTCACAAACTCTTTGTGTTCGTAAGTGTGTATCAGACCTGTTTTGTTTGGAAAATAGTTTCTTAGAATTTTCCACCACATCTGGTTTTTACAATATTTCTGAATCTTTTCCATGTAGATCCCTGAGCTTTTAGAATAGGGGTTTGATGAAGATATATTGTATAGAAAGAACTGAGTACTCCAAATGTCTTGCTATTTTTAGGCAGACCAGTTATAGGTATGTGTGCTTTATTTCTCATTTATTTCAAGAAAAAGCTTCTATGATGAGGACTGAGAAATGCATTGATCTATGAGTATAGTAATATGTCACCAGAACACATTTATTTTTATATTCCTTTAGCAGAAGAGGTATATTCATCATATTCCTAGCCTCTTTGGAACTGTTATCATAAAGGGCTATTAGATTTTGTCAAAGGTCTTTCTGGATCTAACAAGATAATCATGTTTGAGTGATTTTTATCAGTCTATTTTTTGGTAAATTAAGTTTTTTGACTTATTTGTGTTGAACCAAATGTAGTGATACGTTGTATAATAAAAAATAGTCTGGAATATCCTAGGACAAGCTATCCACAGAGTCAAGCCATGAAAGTCATGGAGTAGTAACCCATGCCTTTAATCCTATCACTTGGGAAACAGATAAAAGTCTAGATTTCTGTTTGAGGCCTAACAGCCAGGCAGTGGTAGCACATACCTTTAGTCCTAGCACTGGGAAAGTTGAACCAGGTTGTAAAATAACTGGATGGGGAAATAAATATTAGACTGAGCACCTGTGAAGATAAAATTTACCCTGATTGCCATGAGGAACTCACTGGATGAGAATTAGGTGTTGATTGTTTCCTATCTTTCTAATATTACAACTTTTCCCTGATATCTGGCTCTGGGTTTATAGTATAATAATAAACAAAATTTGTGCAATAATCAACCATGCATCTCTGGGTACAGTTGATCATGATGCATAATCATTTTTTAAAGTTAAAGCTTTTGGAATTATAATTTAATTAGAAAAATTTCAGTGCCCTTTTCTTCCTCAAAATGATCTCATATATACAATCTTATATCTGTCAGAGTGGCTAAGATCAGAAACACTGATGATAATCTATGCTGGAGGGAATGTGGAATAAGACAAACACTTCTCTGTTGGTAGTGGAAATGTAAACTTGTACAGGCACTTTGAAAATCAGTATGGCTGCACGGAAAAGATGTGTTCCAGGACTGGGTTCTGTCTGTGATGTGTGTCTACACACACTCCTTAGCAGACAGGAATAGATTTTGTCTGTGAGGTGCTCCTCCAGATGCTACTAAAACAAGGAAACTTGCATGGCCACCCCACCTCCAACTGCATCAGCAGAGAAGGACTGAGGACTTGAAATTCAGATCCCTGCCCAGAGCAGAGTCAGAGATTGAGCAGAACCCTTGCTCAGAGGTGACAGGAAACACACAAGCCCTCTTGCCACAACTGACCAGGAGCCATCTAATCGTCAACCACTGAAGATATGGGCAGATGCCAGTGCAAAAATACATGTAATAATATAAAGAACTCCGGAAGAAAGTGGTGGTTCTACAACTTCAAGACCTGAACAAAGCAATGAAGAGGAAGCAGAAGGAAGCAACATCAAAAATACCTTTATGAAAGTCATTGAAGCACTCAAAGAAAATATAATAGATTCCCTTAAAGAAATAGAAGAAAATACAAACAAAAAAATGGAAGACATGAACAAATCTTTGAAAGAAAACCAAGAAAAGGTAAACCATAAAATGAAAGAAACATGCCAGGAACTAAAGACTGAAATAGAAGCAATAAAAAGGGCACAAAATGTGGCAAAGATGGAAATAGAAAACATGAAGAAAAAAGCTGGAACTACAGATACAAGCATAACCAACAGAATCCAAGATATGGAAGAGAGAATCACTGAAGTGAAAGACTCAGTAGCTCAAGTAGATATATCAGTCAAAGAACATACTAATACCAAAAATGCCATAACACAAAATGTTCAGGAAATCTGGGACACCATGAAAAGACCTAACTTGAGAATAACAGGAATAGAAGAAGGAGAAGAATACCAGCTGAAAGGCATAGATAGTGTATTCAATTAAAAAAAAAAATAGAAGAAAACTTTCCTAACTTGAAGAAAGTAATGCCTAAAAAGATACAAAAGCTTACAGAACACCAAATAGATATGACCCCCAAAAAAAGTCAGCACATCACATAATAATCAAGCCACAAAACATACAGAACAAAGAAAAAATTAAGAGCTGCAAAAGAAAAGGGCAAACTTACCTATAAAGGCAGACCCATCAGAATAACACCTGACTATTCAATAGAAACAATGAAAGCTAGAAGGGCTTGGTCAGAAGTTATACAGAAGCTAAAAGAGCATGGCTGTCAAACTAGAATACTATATCCTGCAAAATTATCAGTCACCATAGATGGAGTAAACAAGATATTTCGTGACAAAGTCAGACTGAAACAATACCTATCTACCAATCCAGCACTACAGAAAGCATTAGAGGGAAAACTCCAACCTAAGAACCCCAGATACACCCATGAAGCAACAAACAATCAATAATCACACAGAAGAATAACCCAATGAAAGGAAATACAAACAACTTGCCACCCAAAATAGCAGGAAATATCAATCAGTGGTCACTAATATTCCTTAATATCAATGGACTCAACTCTCCTATAAAATGCCATACACTAACAAGATGGATACAACAAAAGAAGCCATCTTTCTGTAGCCTACAAGAAACACACCTCAACCACAAAGACAGACACAGGCTCATAGTGAAGGATTGGAAAAAGATTTTCCAGTCAAATGGTCCTAAGAAACAAGCTGGGGTTGCCATCCTAATATTTAACAAAGTAGACTTTAAGCTAAAAGCATTTAAAAGGGACTAAGATGGTCCTTACTTATTCATCACAGGAAAAATTTGTCAAGAGGTGATTTCAATCCTGAATATTTATGCCCCTAATATAAGGGCACCTACCTATGTAAAAGAAACACTGCTAAAGCTCAAATCCCACATCAGTTCCCTACACCCTAATAGTGGGAGACTTCAATACCCCACTTTCATCCCTGGTTAGGTCAACCAGACAGAGACTCAACAGAGAAATAAGGAGTCTAACAGTGGTTATGATGCAAATGAATTTAATGGATATCTACAGAAGTTTCCACCCAAATGCAAAGGTATATACATATTTCTCAGCACCTAATGGATCTTTCTCTAAAATTGACGACATAACTGGTCATAAAGCAAATACCAACAGATACAAAAAATTGAAAATAATCCCTTGTAACATATCAGACCACCAGGGCCTAAAGTTAGAGTTCAACAGCATCAAAAATCAAAGAAAGCCTACCAACTCATGGAAAATAAACATCACTCAGCTGAACCACCTCTGGGTCAAGGAAGAAAGTAAGAAAGAAATCAAAGTCTTCCTAGAATTTAATGAAAATGAATCACAATGTACCCAAACTTGTGGGACACAATGAAAGCAGTCTTTAGAGGAAAATTCATAGCGCCAGATGTCTATAGAAAAAAGCTTGAGAAATCCCACACTAGAGACCTAACAGCTCAGCTGAAAGCCTTAGAATAATTAGAAGCAAACTCACCTAGAAGGAGTAGATGGCAGGAAATAAACTTCCCACAACGTGTGTTTTGATCCTCTCTCAGAGAAAAGCAGGAACAAACAGGAAGGGGAGTCTGGTGTCTCCAATGTTTCTGGCCACACCTCATCAGGATCTGGATTTTCTAAAGTCATGAGCACTTCCTTAGATAACCTCTAAATCCCACTATACTCATCAGACACAAAAATCCAAATCCAGTTTTGATGACAGTTGAATGACTAGCCATTCTGACATAAAACTTTTATTACAGGCTTTCATAAATCTAAATTCTATAGGTGACACATTTAAATTAATAAATCACTTAGTATCCTTCACCTATTTCTCTAGTCCGATGTAAAAATTCATGAAGATTTGATTTTTGCTTCTTGTTTAACAGCACTAGTAGAAATTCTTCATGATTAATACCTCAAGAGATAATATAATATTGTATCAAAACACTAATATCAATCTGTTGGGGTCCAAATGCTTTCTCAATCACAAACTAAGACTCAAATGAGCTTATGATTGAGGAAAACTGCATGCCTCAAACAGAACATAGGAGGTATGTCCTCTGGAACAAAACAAGGCTACAATGACTGGAAAATACTGTAGGAAGAATCAGTTAAGAGGTTAGTAATATCTACTTTGAAGGCTTCAATGATCTTCATAAAGGCGTTTTTGGTGTTGCTTCCCTCTGCTTCCTCTTTATTGCTCTGTTTAGGTCTTGTAGTTGTAGAACCACCACTTTCTTCTGGAGTTGCCTTGTTGTTCTTTATATTATTATGTGTATTTTTGCCATCAGAGAAATACAAACCAAAACAACTTTGAGATACCACCTGACATCTGTCAGATTGGCTAAGATAAAAGACACAGAGGACAGCCTATGCTGGAGAGGTTGTGGAGCAAGGGGAACACTCCTCCATTGTTAGTGGGAGTGTAAGCTTGTTCAGCCACTCTGGAATGCAGTATGGTGCTTTCTCAGAAAACTGAGAGTCAATCTCCCCAAGGACCCAGCAATGACACTTCTGGGTGTATACCCTAAAGATATGCAGTCACACTCCAAAGGCATTAGCTCAACTATGTTCATAGCAGCATTATTCGTAATTGCAAGAGCCTGGAAACAACCTATTCAAAAAATTGTTTATATAATACTGATTATAAAAGTTGCAGTAATTTTTCTAGAAATGTATTTATTGACAGTTTAAATTGGAAACATAGGCATACTATGGAGTAGTCTCATCAAATCTGTAAGAATGTGAATTACTTCCTATACTACATAGTTTTGGGACTCCATTTTAAGTATTTTATTTTATTAGACTAGTCAATATAGACTTTTCATAGTGTGAAGTATAGTACTAAGAATTATATTTTGAATGATGTAAAGTAAATTGTTAAACATGATGTACTTTCATACTCATGTCATTCAAAGGCATGGTACATAGATTGATCATTGTTTTTCTCCTGAGTCAGATATTAGCCATAATGATTACAAAGTAAAAACAGTAAATCACAAACAACTCTGAAATAAAGTTCACACTTTCTCCTAATGTTTTTTTATAGTTCTAAATGCACATGAATATAATCCCCCTGCTTCTAGATAAAATACTCCAGAGGTAAATATTACCAAAATTTACCCATGATGAAATATATAATTCTTAAGAATATAACTTCATCTTATATCTCAAAGTATGTTCAATAAGTTTATAGTTTTGTGTTATTTATATTATTGCTAATAATTTATTAACAGAGTCTGTGATAAATTTTCTTCTTCACATTAACAAACCAACAACATCAATAACACATATTATTTATTTAGATTTTAGACAGTACTAAAAACAGAGATTCAGGAACTTTATATGACCCAGCAGCACTAGCAAAAACAATGGTGTTACCACAGGGAGCAGATGTTAACTGTGTCTCTACAAAGTGAATGATGGGCCAGAGCCATAGTAGCCCTTGCCATAGGACTCAAAGTTATTCTTTTGAGTAAATAAACCCTGAGTTTGCAAAACTTGTCCTATAGCTACAGAGTTCAGCAAATTCTCCATTGCCCTATTCTCTGCCTCTATGTATCTGTCTGAGTTTTCTAGACATCTTTGTAGGAGAAAATTAAAAGTTATTACTTAATCACACTAGTTAGTACATCCAATTTTCTACTGGTTGACATTTACAACAAAAACACTAACAAGCCTTGCAAGTTTGCATGACTCAGTAAGTATAGAAAAAACAAAAGACATTGCCAGTAGATTAGAAAAAAAATCTAGACCTTATCTACCGCTTTTTAAGTTAAAAATGCCTTTACTAATTATATGTGTATGAATATTTTTCTGCATGTATATACATGTGCCATGTGTGCCTAATGCCCATGGAGGTCAGAAGAAAGCATCAAGTACCTGGGAACTAGAGTTACAGATGTTATAAACCACCATATAGGTAAAGCAAGGGGAACACTCCTCCATTGATTGTGGTAGTATAAACTAGTAGACCACTTTGGAAATCAGTATGGCAGTTTCTCAGAAAATTGGGACTCAATCTACCTCTATACCTAATGAGGTAGTGGTGATTCTCCTGCTTATACCCAAAGGATGGTCAATTATATCACAAGGACATTTGCCTATCTGTGTTCAAAGCAGCACTATTCATAATATTCAGAACCTGGAAACAACCTAGATGCCCTTCAACTGAAAAATGAATAGAGAAAATGTGGCACATTTAAATAATGGAGTATTACTCAGCCATAAAAAAAAAACAATGACATCATGAAATTTGCAGGCAAATAAGTGGGACTAGAAAAATTATCCAGAGTGAGATTACCCAGATCTAGAAAGATACACATTTTATGTACTCATTTATAATTTTACTTTAGATGTAAAGCAAAGACTAACTAAGCTACAACCTACAACCCCAGAGAAGCTAGTTAACAAGGAGAACTCTTAGAGGGCCCTTAATGGATTCCTCTGCAAAAGAGGAATATATGAGATCCCCTGGGTAATCTGCAGGGTTAGGGGGAATAAACAAGGGGATGAGGGCTAATAACATGAGGGGCTGGATGGTCCAATTGGAAGGGGATGGAGAGGGAGAGTGATGAAAGAAATACCTTGACAGTGGAGCCATTTTGAGGTTAGGGAGATATATGGTGATAAGAAATCCTCAAAAGTGATCCCACTAAGACTCTAAGCAACAGTGAAAATGGTGCCTGAACTGTCCTGCTCTTATAATCAGACTGGTGACTACCTTAACTGTAATCAAAGAATCTTATCAAGTAACTGATAAAAGCATATGCACAGGGCCATGTTCCTGGAGTCTATTTGAAGAGAGGAAGGAGGGATTGTAGAAATAAAGGGGAGGGGAAAGATCATTATAGGGAAACCCACAGAGACAGCTGATCTGAGCTAGTGGGAGATCAGAGACTCTAGCCTGGCAGCTATGGAGCCTGCCTGGGATTGAACTTGGCCCTCTGATTGTCAGTAACAGTTTTGTGGCTTGGTCTGTTTTGGGGGACCCTTGCAGTGTGGTTAGGATTTATCCTTGATGCATAAACTGGCTTTTTGGGAGCCCATTCCTTCTGGTGTGATACATGGCTAAGCTTTGATGCAGGAGGAGAGGCTTGGTTCTGACTCAACTTGATATGCCACACTTTGCTGACTTCCCATGAGAGGCTTTACTCTTTTTGAGTGGTGGTTGGTGGGTAGGGTGGGCAGGAGCTGGGGGAGCAAGAGGAGTGAGAGGGAACTATGGAAGGTATGTAAAATTAAAAGAAAATAATAATAATTAAAAAATCAAAGTAAAAAAAGGCTTAATAAGAAGAATAATAATTTCTTTTTTCCTTCTTTATTTATTTTGTATTTATCAAGAAAAACAGTAAAATGAATATAAGATGCTGGTAAGTTTACAATAACTATGAAGAAGATAAAAATCATAAGTATGACTTATCAAGGGTGATACTGCAAATAAGATTACTACACATATATTTACTTCGTGTTCAGCTTTCCCTCTAAATTTTTTCTTTTTCATCCCTGTATATCTTTATTCAAGGACCCTTCCCCCTCCTGCCACATCAGGTCAATTTTTATTCTCCATAACTCCCCATTCCATCCCTGGGCAGGGAGCAGACAGTCCTATGGTCCCACTGACCCAAAAATGCTTGCATCAGTCTCCACTCCTGGCAAATCCAGTTTTGACCTCCCTCCCTCAAGAGTGACTCAGGTGTTCCTATAGTTGGAGTGGGATCTAAAGGATCAGTCCAGGGTGTTACTGATCCTAAGCTGTTCAGTGGTGGTGGTTTGCAGCTTGGGCATGCTTGGCTTCTTTCTTCTTTGTTTGTTTACAGACCATTAATGAGTGAGTACATCCCCTGCTTATCTTTCTGAGTTTGTGATACCTTGTTCAGGAGGATATTCTCCAAATCCATCCATTTGCCTGTGAATTTTAGGATATCAATTTTTTCTTACTGCTGAGTAGTATTCCATTGTGTAGATGTACCACAGTTTGTTAAACCATTCTTCAGTTGAGGGACATCTAGGTTGTTTCCAGGTTCTTGCTATTACAAATAATGCTGCTATAAACATAGTTCAGTTAATACCTTTGGAGTGTGAATGTGCCTCTTTGGGGTATATACCCAGAAGTGGTATTGCTGGGTCCTTGGGGAGATTGATTCTCAATTTTCTGAGAAACTGCCATATTGAATTCCAAGGTGGCTGAACAAGCTTACACTCCCACCAACAATGGAGGAGTGTTCCCCTTGCTCCACATCCTCTCCAATATAGGTTGTCATCTGTGCCTTTTATCTTAGTCAATCTAACAGGTGTTAGGTGGTATCTCAAAGTTGTTTTGATTTGCATTTCTCTGATGGCTAAAGATGATGAGCACTTCTTCAGATGCCTTTCAGTCATTCATAGTTCCTCTGCTGAGAATTCCCTTTTTAGATCTGAACACCATTTTTTGATTGGGTTATTCAAGGTTTTGGGCTCTAGACTCTTGAGCTCTTTATATACCTTAGAGATCAGTCCTCTATCACTTGTAGAGTTGGTGAAAATATTTTCCCATTCTGTAGGCTGTCCTTTTGTCCTATTGACAGTGTCCTTGGTTTTGCAGAACCTTTCTAGCTTCAGGATATCCCACTTATTGATTGTTGGTCTTAGTGTCTGTGCCACTGGTATTATATTTAGGAAGTAGTCACCTGTGCCAATTCGTAAAAGTGTATTTTCCACTTTGTTTCTATCAAGTTCAAAGTGGCTGGGTTTAAGTTGAGGTCTTTGATCCACTTAAATTTGAGTTTTGTGCAGGGTGACAGGCTCAGATCTATTTGCATTTTTCTACACACTTCCATCCAGCTATGCCAACACCATTTGTTAAATATACTATCTTTTTTCCATTGAATGTTTTGGGGCTCTTTGTCAAAGATCAGGTGTTCATAGGTTTTTGGATTAATGTCTGGATCCTCAATTCTATTCCATTGGTCCACAAGTCTGTTTCTATGCCAGTACCATGCTGTTTTTATTACTGTAGCTCTATAGTATAACTTGAAGTCAGGGATGGTGATACCTCCTGTGGATCTTTTGTTGATTAAAACTGTTTTGGCAATTCTGGATTTCCTGTTATTTCAAATGAAATTGTGTATTGTTATTTCAAGGTCCAAAAAATATTGTGTTGAGATTGTGATGGGCAGTGCATTGAATCTGTAGAGTGCCTTTGGTAGAATTGCCATTTTTACTATGTTGATCCTACCAATCCAGGAACATGGGAGAGCTTTCCATTTTCTGATATCCTCTTCAATTTCTTTCTACAGTGATTTAATTTTTTTTGTCAAATAGGTCTGTTACTTTTTGGTTATAGTTACTCCAAGGTATTTAACACTATTTTCAGCTATTATGAAGGGCAATGTTTCCCTTATTTCTTTTTCAGCTCTTCTATCTTTAGTGTATAGAAGGGCTACTGATTTCTTTGAGTTTATCTTGTATTCTGAAATATTGCTGAAGGTGCTTATCAGCTGTAGCAGTTCCTTGGAGGAATTTTGTGGGTCACTTATGTATACAATCATATCATCTGCAAATAGAGATAGTTTCACTTCTTCTTTTTGGTTTTTTTTGTTTTTTTTTCTTCCTTCTTTATTTTGTATTTATCAAAAAAAAAAACACAGTAAAAAGAATTTAAAATGTGGAAGAGTTAACAATAACTATACAGAGGATAAGAATGATAGGCATGGCTTATCAAGGGAAGAAATACAAATAAGATTGCTACACCTATATTTTCTTTGTGTTCATCTTTCCCTCTGAATTTTTTTTTTCA